>VDFB02271358.1:1282652302-1282910263 GCA_007258455.2 Sequoia sempervirens | reverse complement strand
GAATGAAATAGAAGAGTTTTCGCATTGAAAGGCATATAATATCAATTCAATTTTGAATTCTAGTGATAATTGAAATACAATTGAAGTTTGGAGGGGAATAAGCTTTTAAAAAATTCAAACTGTTGAGGAGTTTGAGGAAAGAAGAAGAAAAGGCTACATAATTGGGTAGAACTCCATTTGAAACTTTGGTTTTTTAGGTATGTGAAGTATTTGTACATTTTATTTCATTCTATTATGGCTTGCTTTTCATTTTTTTTGTTTTGCATATTCCATGTTGATCATTGTTTTTTTGTCATGTTACAACCTTAGGTTGTGAATAGACATTTTAAATTACACAATTCTATAAACTTTACAATTACATTTTTAAACCACATCTCTTTGAGGCATTTTGTTATTTAAAAATTGACTTACTTTGTGTATGCTTCCAAAGCTTTCATTGAGGTATTTTGTCAAATAGTTATACAAACTAGTTGATTGCCTTGTCTATGCTACAAAATTTTCCATACAAGTCTCTAAAAAATTTGAATATACTCCTAATGCAGTAGGGGGAGGCTTGCAACACACAAATACACAACTCCAATATGCAAATACAATTTTCAATTTACAATTTCATTAGGGCTTCTTCATTCAACATATTAACACTGTTCCTTGTAGCATATCAAAGTCAATCAATCGGGTATAATTCTACTCACACAACCTTTCAACTCACAAAACAACACACATCGGGGACCCATTATAGAGCCTTTCAACTTATCCAACAATCACCAATGCTTGTTTTGTACCAAACTACACAAATCAGGTTTTCTATGCTTTTAAGGGCCCAAATTAGCCCACTTTTACAAAGGGACCACCTTCAAAATTTTGCGTAATCTCCTAAAACCTTAGGGAAGCACTTCATATTTTTCAAAACTCCAAATTACAGTATTAGATTGTAGAGATTCAATCATTTACCACCCAAACCATAAAACCCTACAGAAAAAATAAAATCAATACAAAGTTTCAAGGATTTGTCAAGTGAGTAAGAGAGCTATGGGAGTAGCCTCATCTAAAAGATTTTGAACTAGAGTTTGATATACCATTTAGAGAGCTTGGTTTTCATGGAGTTCCTTTCAAAGCCTCTTCTTTTATTATTCTTATGGTAAACTGTTTGGTAGAGTTGGTGGAATTACCTTTCTTAGTAATTGCTATTAGTGAGATTGAGATTGTTAACATTGAGAGAGTAGGACTTGGGAAAAAGGAATTTGATATGGCTATTGCTTTCAAAGACTTCAAGCGGGATGTACTCCGCATTGGTTCCATTCCTCAATCTTCACTTGATGGCATCAAGGAAAGTATTATGAAAGCATAATGAATTTGTACTAGCGACCAATTTTGAAGACTATTACTGATGATCCAAATAAATTTATTGAAGATGTTGGTTAGGAATTTTTGAATATGGAAGCTAGTGATTTTGATTTTGATAATCTGGAAGAGTCAGATCAAGGATATGAACCCTCTAATGTAGAAGAGGAATCATAATCACTCTTCATGTTGTAGGTACCGACTTTAATACCAACTACAATGAAAACATTGAAATTCCCTAGCAATATTTATGTAAAGGAAATTTCCTTTAGATGCAAGGATTCAAAGCACATCAACCATGTGGTACAAATGATTAAATCCCATATATGATTTGTAGCAATGAAAGAGTTTGAAAAGGCAAAGAGAGCTACATTGGTGACTTAGTAGAAACTTCAACTTTGAAAAACAAAGCCAATTAGGTTGGTAGACGTGTGGATCAGGCCAACATTTGGTGGAAGAGGAAGAAATATGACTAGAACTCTAGAGGCCCACCATACTAGATTTCGATATTCAACCATGAGAGAAAAAGAGAGAGTTGATATCATGTATCAAAACATTAAGCATGCATTCTTCTAGGAAGCGGAAAAGGAGATGATTACTTTGCTTCATTTTCATTTGCATAACCATATCAAGGCATGGGAACCAAGAAGACCAAGGATGTCGAGTTTTATGTGGAAGTAATGGATGTGGTCCAAAATTTAGGAGGGGCAACAAGGTTATCTTGTTTTTACTGCTGCTACCTACTTTCACAGTGTTCTTGGATTGAAGGGTTTCATGATGTAATTCGATCCATTCCACTCTTTTTTCCTACTGTAACTTGTGGAATGGGTCCTCTAACTTGTAAAATACATGCCTAACTTATTTAGAATGTTGTGGAGTCAAGGTTGGGTGTTTGGGATGACGTTCTAGGGCTGTAGAAGGGTATTTTCATGATGAAAGTGAGGGTTTCAAGTGGTGTTTTGGAAAAATGTGGGAAGGACTGTCTATGTAATGTATTATTCACCTTGTGCAGGGTCTGGTAAGTGTGTTTGGTGCTTTGTTTGGGTATGGAAGGTGTGGGAGATAGGAGTTTCGTTAAAACCCCAAGTATTTTGCTTGAAATAGAGGGTTTGGTGTATTAGGGGTATAGATGTCTTGGACTTGGAAAAAAATCATGGAATTGGAGGTTTTAACACATAACATACTATTGTTTGAGGAGTTTGAGTGAAGATCTAGTGTTTAAAAGGTCATCTCTTTGTAAATAGGGCTAATTTAGTAGCCTTTATGCAAGGTGGTCTATTGGATCTTAATGATGGTACAAAGAAACATGGTATGATCTCTTGGGAATTTGTCTTAGGTTTTATGTTAAAGCTTGATTGATGTTTGGTTTTCCATTAGATGACCTTATCTAAAAGATAAGCCCATTTAATGAGATTTGGAGACTATAAGTTAGGCAAGGGTTTATTGAAAAACCATAATCGAAACCTTCCCACAGCCAACAAAAGCCTAAAAAACCTTCAAAAAGGTTTGCACAAGCTTAAAATTTCAAGAGATATCACTGCCCCCAAATATTTCTTCAAACCCTAGCAGTAAACCACCATTTTCCACTAAAAAGTGCACCATTTGACATCTATGACATCACCTAAAAACCCTCTATTCACCTCCCTTGTACCAAAAAAATTGCACACATGTTTTATAACCATAACTAAGACTTTCCATTGAGTTATAGAATAACATAGTGGGTGAAAGGCTTAATATGACATTTTAATGCACTCAAAACCCTTAAAACAAGGTATACAAACTGACCCTCAGTAATTGGCTTCTAAAATGCACAAAATCACTTGAAATTCAACCAAAACAAAACTAAAATGAATTTAAGTCTGCTTCCCACCAATTCCATCAAAAAGAGAGCACTCACCCTGTATGGAACCGCACAATCTAATGAAACAACAAATCCCAAAGTGCAAAAGGGTAGCAATCTTTGATGGGGTATTATTTGGATACCATGGTGCTTACAAAATCTTCCTCTAAATATATGGGATCATGTTGGGGCCATATACAATAACCTCTCTTGGTTTTTGTTATCTCAAAGTTTTTTTCTCATGGTTTCCAGTTTTTAGTTGATGGAAAAAGTGTCAAATGCAAGTAGTGGAAAGTTGCAAAGTGGTGCAACTTTCGTTCTGCAACTTGTGTGACCAAAAAAAATCTTCCAACACATCCAAATAGGTATTTTTATGCTAGGCATGGTCCTCTTTTGCACCCAAACACGCGGAATCGCTCTGAGCTACATTCAACCATATCGATCCCTTAAGGGTCTAAAGTGAAAAATGGTTGCAAACTTCAACATATTGTTACTCAGATGCCACAATGCTTAGAAACTTCTCATCCAATCCAATGGGATTGTGTTGGGCCTCTCTAAAATAAACTCTCTCAGTTTCTATTATCTCAGAGTGGTTTTCCTGTGGTTTCCAGTTTTCAGTTGATGGAAAAAGTGTCAAATGGAAGCAGTGGAAAGTTGCAAAGTGGTGCAACTTTTGTTCTGCAACTTGTGTGACCAAAAAAATTGTTCCAACACATCTGAATAGGTATGTTTATGCTAGGCATGGTCCTCTTTCACACCCAAACATGTGGAATCGCTCCAACCTACATTCAACTGGATTGATCCCTTAAGGGTGCAAAGTGCAAAATGACTGCAAAATTCAACATGCTATTACTCAGATACCATGATGCTTAGAAAATTATCATCTAATCCTATGGGATCATGTTGAGCGCATCTACAATAACCTCTCTCAGTTTTTGTTATCTCAAAGTGGTTTTCCTGTGGTGTCCAGTTTTCAATTGATGGAAAAAGTGTCAAATGGAAGCAGTGGAAAGTTGCAAAGTGGTGCAACTTTCATTTTGCAACTTGTGTGACCAAAAAAACTATTCCAATGCATCTAAATAGGAATGTTTACATTATACATGGTCCTCTTTCACACCCAAACATGCGGAATCGCTTCAAGCTATGTTCAACTGGATTGATCCCTTAAGGGTCCAAAGTGCAAAATGGCTGCAAACTTTAGCATACTATTACTCAGATACCGTGACACATAGAAAATTATCATCTAATCCTATGGGATAGTGTTGGGCCCCTCTATAATAAAATATATCATATTTTTTTTTATTTCAGAGTGGTTTTCTTGTGGTGTCACATTTTCAGATGATGGAAAAAGTGTCAAATGCGAGTAGTGGAAAGTTGCAAAGTGGTGCAACTTTCATTCTACAATTCTTGTGACCAAACAAACTATTCCAACATGTATGAATAGTTAATTTTACACTAGGAATGGTCCAATTTCACACCCAAAGATGCAGAATTGATCCGAGCTATGTTTAACTAGATCATTTCCTTAAGGGTCCAAAGTGCAAAATGGCTGCAAACTTCAGCATGTTGTTACTTAGATATCGTGACACTTAGAAACTTATCGTTTGATCCTATGGGATTGTGTTGGGCCCCTCTACAATAAAATTTCTTGGTTTTTGTTATCTTAGAGTGGTTTTTCTGTGGTGTCCATTTTTCAGTTGATGGAAAAAGTGTCAAATGCAAATAGTGGAAAGTTGCAAAGTGGTGCAACTATCATTCTACAACTTGTGTGACCAAATGAACTATTCCAACATGTCTGAATAGGTTTTTTATGCTGAATGGTCCTCTTTCTCACCCAAACACATGGAATCACTCCAAGCTACGTTCAACCAGATTGATCCCTTAAGGGTCTAAAGTGTAGAATGGCTGCAAAATTTAGCATGTTGTTACTCGGATACCATGATGCTTAGAAAATTCTTGTCTAATCCTATGGGATCATGTTGGGCCCCTCTATAATAACCTCTATCAATTTTTGTTATCTCTAAGTGGTTTTACTATGGTGTCCAGTTTTAAGTTGATGGAAAAAGTGTCAAAGGGAAGCAATGGAAAGTTACAAAGTGGTGTAACTTTCATTCTGCAACTCGTGTGACCAAAAAAACTATTCTAAAGCATCTGAATAGGTATTTTTACACTAGGAATGGTCATTTTTTGCACCCAAACACGCGGAATCACTCCGAGCTACGTTCAACCGGATCGATCCCTTAAGGGTCCAAAGTGCAAAATGACTAAAAAAATTATCATGTTGTTACTTAGATACCGTAATGCTTAGGAACTTCTAGTATAATCCTATGGGATTGTGTTGGTCCCCTATACAATACCCTCTCTCAGTTTTTGTTATCTCATAGTGGTTTTCCTGTGGTGTCCAATTTTCAGTTGATGGAAAAAGTGTGAAATGCAAGTAGTGGAAAGTTGCAAAGTGGTGCACCTTTCATTCTGCAACTCGTGTGACCAAACAAACTATTCCACCGCATCTAAATAGGTATTTTTATGCTAGGAATGGTCCTCTTTCACACCCAAACATGCGAAATTGCTCCAAGCTATATTCAACTGAATCGATCCCTTAAGGGTCCAAAGTGCAAAATGACTGCAAACTTCAACATTATGTTACTCAGATACCATGATGCTTAGAAACTTCTTGTTTAATCCTATGGGATCATGTTGGACCCCTCTATAATAACCTCTCACTATTTTTGTTATCTCTGAGTGGTTTTCCCGTGGTGTCCAATTTTTAGTTGATGGAAAAAGTGTCAAATGCAAGTAGTGGAAAGTTGCAAACTGATGCAACTTTCATTTTGCAACTCATATGACCAAACAGACTGCTCCAATGCATCCGAATAGGTATTTTTACGCTAGGCATGGTCCTCTTTCACACCCAAACACATGGAATCGCTCTGAACTACGTTCAACCGGATCGATCCCTTAAGGGTTAGAGTGTAATATGTTGAAATAGGCCATTCCACCTATTGTTCAAGTTGTGTCTCGGTGATATGGGCCTGATGTAAGTAGGATAGGGAGTAGGAATAAGAAAATAGCATTGGTAAAGGAATTGGAAGAGATTACTAATTCTTCCCCTATTCAAAATTCAAAATTGAGGCCCAGCAAGGCTAGAAGAGGTGAAAAGAATAAATTGCTTGAAAATAAGTTAGAATAGGTTGGAAATAGGGTGAGGTTATGGAGTTTGATGTGTTCAAAAGGTCTGCAATGACAGGGGAGGTCAAAAGTATGTTATGACATGATGCCCTAGTTGGGAAAACATGGGTTTTGAATGAAAAAGAGATGTTTGAGGGAGTAAAAGTGGGTAAAGTGAAGAGGCAACATAATTTGGTGGTCAATTAAGTTTTTGTAGGCAAAATGAAGAGTGTTGTAATAGGTTTTGAGGTTTGGGTTTAGGTTTGGGGGTTCGGTTTGCTGGTTAGGCCAATTTTTTTTGGAGGGGGTTTGATTCGTTTTGGGTTTGTTGGTACAAAAATCATGTTAAAACAAAATATAAATATATATGCAGCCTAGAAGCATGCATTAGGATTTGAATATCGCATAACATCATATAAACAACAAAACCACCATAAACTTGAATGTGATTTAAAACATGCATGATAAATATTCATAATTGAAACTTGAATTATGGTCACTTGATATACAGAGTGTATTGATGCTAGGGTTCAATTTGTATGATTTTGAAAAAAAAATCCAACTGAGTAGAGTTATCAGCGTTCTTCAAAAATCATAAGAATTTTTTTATTACACTAACCATTTTGATGTCTTCTTGTAGTCTCAAACATTATTTTGTATCATTATTACATTGGTCTTGAGAGTTGTAGCTTAATATAGCTCCACAATACAAAATTTGGTTTACTTGTGGAGTGTAACAATGGCATAGGTAGATTTTTCTTTCAAAGAACCAAAGGGTGAGTGCACAATTGAAGTGTATAAACATATATCTTTTTGTAATATCAAGGATACTTTTTGAAACTTCCATGCATTGCTAATCGAAAAGGAAAAGTCTTATGCATCCTTTGCTTAATTGAGTTGTTCCAATCAAAGGATTAAATATATTGGAATCTTTTTATCAATCATTTCATAGAATACCAATTGAAAACATGTTTTTTGCTTTTAGATAAAGTTTTTTACCATCAATCAATTAATTTATTCAAGACAAACCATGAAGGACAACAATGATCAATGCTATGGCTAACTAATTAATAAGTATACACGTGAATAATTCAAGCATGCACATGTGAATAAGGGAAGCACACGTAGTCACAAACACATATTCCTTGAAGTATACACACAAATACATAGTATACATAACTTAATACAAAGTATATGCACAAATACAAGGTATACGCATGAAAACACGTAAGTCGCAAAGTATACATTGGAACATACATAAGTCACAATGAACACGTACATTGTAAAGTATACACTTGAATACACGTAACTGATATCTATTGAACCATGAATTTATAACATGCAAATATGGACACCATTGATAAAAAATATTTGTATTAACCAAATAGCCATGTACACATACATCAATATATGTCGATATAAGTATAAAATATAGGTACAAAATAGCCATATAGGCATACAATGTAAAATATATCCAATACAAAATATGTGCAAAACTGCCATGTAGGCATACAACAAAGGGCTCTGTAATCAAAAGTCATTGCTCTCTAGGCTCTCAAAATAAAATCTTTCCCTTTGTTGGTCGATTGGATGGTGATAGGTCTATCACTCATTTCTGTTGCACTCGAGGAGTGCTCCTACTGCTCCTCCTCCTAGCATTAAGTTCTTGGTGAAGTTTTAACTGCTATAATAAGAAGTAAAAATATTAATATATAGTTCTAAATTACATTATAAAAAATGATATATTTTAAAAAAAATCACTTACGGCCATCTCATGATCACTCTCCATGAGGGAAATATTCGCATGCCGATGCTGAGGCGTGCTCAAGCCCTCTATAAACCATCCAAATAGAAATTAGAGTATGAATCAATAATTTGGTTTGATTTTTCACTCAAACTAACATCTATAACAATGAATATAAATTGAAATTTAGTAATTTGCCTCATACCTCCCCTGTCAGAGCCATCATGGATTGTATAGCGAATGAAACACCAATATCCATTTCCCTCATAACATATGGAGATGTTTCCACAACCAACATCTGAAAATAAAAAAAACAAATTATTTAATCACAAAGAAGTTACAATAATGATCCACGTCATGACTTATAGTGTATGAGATCTAATGAACAAAATTTTGAGTACTTATTAAACTATATATTTCTAATTATCATGCTTACTATTTTCCCTATCCATATCTTGTTTGAAAGGACGTGTTTTTAGGCTTTTACCCATAGCAACAAGCCGCTAAATCATTTGATTAAATTCTTTCATAGACATGTATGATAACTATGGTGGCATAGAGAAGGAAACTTGAACTATTTGAAAAAATACCTCAAAAGAAATGGGGTTTCGTGGTGATGGAATGCCATTACAAACAAATGCATGTCATGGAATTCCATCACCATAAGAATGCATTTCTTTTAGGCATTTTTTCAAAAAGTTAATTGCCTTCTCTATGGTATTATTGCTTACTATTATGCTTTGATAGATATTTTTCCAAGCATCCATAGTTTGTTGGGCACCTGTTTTAGGCTTTTAGCCATAGTAGCAAGGAAGCACGAGTAGTTTGATAAAATGCTTTGGTGCACATGTATGAAAAATGTGGTATCATAGAAAAGGAGGTGAACATTTTGAAGAAATTCCTCGAAGAAATGTGGTCTCATGGTGATGGAATGGAATTCCATCGTGCCATGAGACAACATTTCTTTGAAGCATTTTTTGAAACTACTAATTTCCTTGTCTATGCTATTGCTTACTATCATGGTTTCATAGATTTTTTTCCAAGCATCCATAGTTTTTCGTGTACGTGCACCTTTGCAAGCACATGCCTCCATGTGAAGAAATTGCATCACTGCTTATGTTGACTTTCTAGACAACTATATTGTAGTTGAAATTTTGTAATCTATCAACATCTAGTTATTAGTTATGAAATGTGAAGTAATGCTTTGAGTTTGAATGATGTGCCATGCAACGTAACCAATGATATGAATATAAACTACACAAATATATTAAGTACAATTCATTAGTTAAACTCTTTATTCTATTACCTCTGTGAAGGTTTGAGTAAATCCACTGGCATTGGGAGGTGTTCCCTCAAAACCTGCAATATTACCCTGTTCAACATCCAAAATCACATATTAAAATACCATTCGTAAAACAATGCTATTAACATGTAATAAATTTATAATTGTTTACTAGTTACATACCTTGTCGATAGGTCTACTGCAGAAATAAGATGGTGGAGGGCCAGTGTATCTAGTCTCAACACCGTGACCCTACAATTTTATTAAAATCATAAAACTAAATTAGTTTATCTTGCATTTCAAAATTAAAATTTAATAAATTAAATTCAATGAACATGCTAACTTTTACCTAAGTATCAATTCCATATGCATCATGCAAAATTTTAGCTTCCCTCTCCATCTCCGTAGTTGCATAGGGATCCTCCGTAGCATCCTCTTGAGTGCTGGTGGGGTCATATGAACAAGTCACCCCGCAAGATTGACACACATGGGTTCGAAGGCCACCACTCAAAGACTCCCCTAGATGGCATTGTAGAATAGGGCTAGTATGATGGATGACACTCTGGGTCAAAGTGCCAATCACCTATAATGTCTCTACATCAATACTCTCCTTCATAATGACTGGCATAACAATGTGCTCATGAGGCGGCCTAGTGAGATCTCGTCTCCCTTGTCACATATGATTTGGCTATGCACCGGGCCTATTCTAAGCCGACCCCCCACCTCTCCCCTGGAAGTCCCTCATATCAAAATAATTTGGGATTTTGTTCAATATGAACTCATTGTATAGTTTCCTAAGAAAATACTGGGGGACTTCACAATTGTTGCATGGTCGGTCATCAAAGACCATGTACCACCTATCATAAAAATGGTTCCTAATCTCTTGGTGGTGACACCAATGAATAGGAAACCTCTTCGCATTGAGGCTAAGATTTTTATTTGTGTGTGGGTCAGTGAATAATGAACATAAATCACCTTAAATTGTAATTTTTAAATCATTTACCAGTTTATATGATAGTTTATCTGCATAATATTCCCTAGCTGCTTGCCTCCTATCTTGCCATCGAGTTATTTTTTTGCTAATTGAATCCACATTTTTTAACATATCTTTCAATGAATTTTTTAGGGTCATTCTTTCTATGGTTGAACCATTTCGATCACTTAACCTACTAAGAATATCCTCAATTTGTTTTTTGTTGCTCTCAATCTCACTCATTAAATTTTGTTGAGTGCCAGGAGGGTGTTGAGGGATTGGTGGATGAGGTTGTTGTTGAGGTTGATTTTCTTGTTCAGGATTTTGTTCTTCTGGTTGCTCTTCTTGTTGAGGATTTTGTGGGTTTGTGGGTTCATTTGCGTCTCCTACAAATTCAAAAATTTATATATCAAATATAACCTAAAACTAACAAAATCAACCTAAAACTAAGAAATTCAAAACAAACAACAAACAATACTTCCCTCTCCCACCTCTTCGCCATCGTGGTGCCATCCTTGGAAAGAAATAGCAGCTCTTGTTGAAGATTTGTGCTCAATACCTCCTCCTAGAATGTGAGCATGAAAGTTGGGGGTTTTGGCCGTGGGAAGAAGAAGAAAACAGTTGAAGTGAAAATGAAGACTCAATTTTTTTTTCTTTTAATGTGCTATAACGCAAGCGCGTTATAATGCACTCGCATTATAACATGAGCGCGTTATAACACACTCATGTTATAGCATTTTCAAACCTTTTTTAGAAAGTGGCCTTGAAATTGCTACCCAAATTCATGCACCCACCTTGGTAATAGAATCCAAGCGCTCCTGGGCCTCCCTTTTCTTTTGAAACACATTTCCAAAATAATACTTATTCAAATGTTTTAATTTAT
The DNA here is from genome assembly GCA_007258455.2 of Sequoia sempervirens. NCBI lineage: Eukaryota > Viridiplantae > Streptophyta > Pinopsida > Cupressales > Cupressaceae > Sequoia > Sequoia sempervirens. The sequence goes on along the minus strand of VDFB02271358.1, from coordinate 1,282,899,032 downwards.
ACTTCACATATTGAAGCCTCTTCACAAAGGAGTACATAGCCGTACCAAAAGTAGGTCATCCTTCAATCCACCATCTAGAAACCATGCAAAGAAGACTCTCCTCCTTGAGCCATTTAAGCTGAAATCTGAAAGTTTGTTTCCTAGAACCACCAACAAGAGAGGTAGAAAATTTAATCATCTAATGGTCTAATCCCAGCCAATCTAAAATTTCAGAGCTTGACAACCACTTGTCACCAACCCAAAAACTGGAAACATGAAACCTTTCTAATTTTTCAAAAATAGCTTCATCCCCAAGCATCCTATTATTCCAAGTAAACATGCCATTCAAAGGTTTAATATCCACAACTCAAAGCTGAGCCAAATTCTCCATATGAAGATTAGAGGAGGGGTATAAATGAGGCACTCCCCCCCTTTTCCCTCAAGAGAGGCAATTACATTGAAGTCACCTGCCATAATATAGGGAAGGAAGGGATCCAACGATCTCTAAAAATTGATATGAGACCACAATAGAATCTTACCAGGGACATCCATCAGATCATAAATGTTGGAAATAAAAACTCTTTCCCCTGTCTCCAAACTAATTGCAACAAGAGAAATGGAGAATATACTAGAGAACCACTAAATAGGAGATGTTTTTTGAGGATCCTAGATACAAGCAAGAACTCTAGAGCTCACCTGCGCACCCAAAAAAAGACATAAAACTCTATTCCAAATCTTAGAAGAACTTTGCATCATACTATCTGTAGATAACTTCATCTTTTAGAGGAAAACCAAACCCAAAGATTAAGCATGAACCAGGTCCCGAATATCCTTTTGTCTAGGGATGCTATTCATACTTCTCACATTCCATGATAGAACAATCATTACGAAGGGTGAGAGAAGTGAGTATCCAATGTCTTCACCAACCTAGATTCAACTAACGTCTCACCAACCAACTTAACTTTCTCCTGATCCTTCTTCCTACCCACTTTCTAGGACTTATCAGGAGTACTCTTTTTTAGAGGCTTTTTTCGCACACCCAAAATATGGGAGGAAGGAAAAGCTTTACTCTTTCTAGAATCTCCAAAACCTGAACCTCCAATAGGGAATGCACCTACAACAATAGAGACCAAAGAAGGACCAACCAACACACAAGTGTCCCCAAGCCCAACATCAAGGGAAGGAACAAAAAAATCCTTCACTTCCCTAGGAGCCTCCATAGGGGCAAGAACCGAAGATGTAACAACCATAGGCTCAAGATTATGAGCAGTAAAAGGGGGAGCATCCACATTCATGTTAGGAGATATCCCCTCCTTGTGAACTAAGTAATCCAACACATCAAACCTGTTAAACACCCCCACCTCTTGGTGACCCCAAAAAGTCCTCTTCTGCCCTCGACTTTTATTTCATGGCCTAATAGGCACAAACACATATTTATCTAGAGTCACCCCTTGCATGGGCCCTTTTCCCTTTTCAGATCCTAGATTTGATGGAGCCATCTCGTTACTTGAGTTACCTACAACAGGAGCATGAGGACACCTCCTCTGAAGATGACCATACTCGTGACATAAATGACATCTAAATGGTATATTTTCATAATATAACGACTTAGACCAGGAACTAGACCCCACTGTCAGATCAATAGAGTCAGGGAGAGGCTAACTCAAATCAATGTCCACACAAACACGTGCATATGAAAAAAACCTCTTCTCTAGAGTTTGCTGAGAGGGGCCAATTGGTTTTCCCAACAACATGGCAATAGACTCCAGTATATCTATCTAACATTCAAGTGGCAATTGAGGAAGGAGAACCCAAATTAGGACCTTGGACGATAACTCTTCCACTGAATTAAAGCCCACATTCCAGGGTTTAATGAATAGTCCAACCTAATTATAAAAGTATGAGCCACCCTCAAAAGCCTTATTTCAATCTAAAATGCATGAAAAATCCACCAAGAAGAAATTATTCATAGCTAACAAAACCTCGAAATCCCCCTCCAGGTTCCATGTCCTCTGAGTCCAAGGGTCAAGGAAAGGAAGAGAGACCTTCATCCCCAAAAAATTGCAGATTAAAACATGCTTGCTATAATATTCTAAATCCCCTGCAACATCTTCCCTTTAAATCATCACCACCAATCATACTTGAGCCCTTTCCAAGAAACCATTAACCTTTTGCACTTTAAACGCATCGATCCTACACAATCCCATTCTAGGAGAAGATAGAGTGTGAACCTCGTCCCCCGCCTCCATCATAGAATCATCCCTTGACACCTCGTGCAAACCATCTTTCAAAGCCATGAGAGCCTCACCTGACAACCCTTTCCAAACACCACCACTCACCGAATATTGGTCGATTCAAACCCCAATCCACCAAACATGTAGTACAAAAAATAGCAAACAAGCCTCACACTCTAGCCCCCAAGTTGGCAGCCCACGTAGCCAAGGAGAGGCATAAACTTGAGATAGCGTAGGATCACCAAATGTAGCAAGAAAGAATAAAGTCTATAAACCAAAAAAGATCTCCCACCCTGAACATGGCAAAGAACCCCACCCCACCACAAAGAAAATACAAAAAAAAAATGATCCACAACCAAGCTCGCACATGCACAAAGAAGCAACAACATGCAGCACAACCTCAAGGATCGCGAGCATTCACCTGCACGCAACACAGTCCCATTGCCATTTTTCACTCTTTCCCACATAATCTTTCTATATTACATTATGTTCTTTTTTCTCATTTTTAATTATATGGTAGAACTACAAAGTCTTATAATTTCTCAACCTTGTAAATTCCTCACTTCACTCTCTCCCTTTAGACTTTCCTTTTCGCTAATTAATTTATTTTTCATGGAATTCCATACTCTATAAAGTTAACTAGAATTATTTTTCCAATAGACAATATCCTACTAGTCACCAATAACACACCATACACATTCAATTTTCCAACCATGAGCTAGCCATGGGATTTGACACCTTCCATAATAGATAAACCATTAATTTTTTTTAGTATAGATCTAAATTTTATGGAATATTCTTCATCTTAGTGATTAAAATATAACTTTGCACATAGGCATAACAAATATTATGAAATAAATTTCACAATAAAAGAATATGATGGGAAATATACTACAAATACTTGATAATATCTGAGAATAAAAATCCACTTCTAGGGGGAAACATCCAAATATATCTAATGGCAATAAAACTCACAATTTGATGATGAAATAAGACTCACTACATTTTATATATATTCTAGTTATCCCAAGGATATCACCCAGGCTAACTTAAATAATGCTATATAAGACTTAGGCTAAACTAATTAACTAATTTACACTATAAAAATAACATGAATTAGTTAAAAGTTAATATAACCACACAAAAATTATTCATACCCTATGCACTCTACTATTAAGGTATTAGCATATGATGATGACTAAACTAATATATTGCTAATATATGGATCTTGGTTAGTATTATCTACATGATTACTAGTGACCCGAGAATATATCAAAATATGCTTATAAAATAATTTCTACCATGTGGATAGACAATAGGAATGATTTCATAACTAAAAACTTATGAGGTATTATTACAACTATTGAAATCACACATTTAAAATAAAATGTAGCAATTCAACATTTGATATGAAATTTATTATTTATAAACATCAAAATTGAAAATTTTATAATGTGTGAAAATATTGTGAATAAGAATATTAATTTTATTATTCTAAAAAATAATAAGGGGGGCAGGGCGGGGTATAGATGGTTGAAGAAGGATTATTCATAAAAAGTCTATAAAATATCGTAATTTTCATGAAGAAAGTTGTGGATGTTACTATATTTTGGAAAATACTATACTGAAAAAAGTCAAGACTCTTTTATTTTATAAATGAAAACTAATTATAAATATATATTTTTCCTATTTATACTTGTGATATATTATTTATAATTTTGAAGCTTTATAAATATACTAACAAGTTAATAAAAAATCATAGCTTATAGATCTTTCCATATTACTCCCATTTCATATTAGATCGGGGCCATAAAAATTAGTATTCCAAGATTATTTGAATTTTAATCATACAATACTAAAATTATTAATCTTTCCCTAAAACCTTAATTATTTTTTAGAATGATGAAAATAATTTTCTTAATTACACACAATATTTATTATTAGTGAAAACGTCAAAATAAATAAAATTGAAAGCACAAAAAATTAAAATCTAATTACCATAATCAATGCAACCCTCAAGACCAAGCATATTATAGCAACCTCCTATTGAAAGAATGTTAATGAAACTCGATAGAATAACAATGTGCATTTTGACCACACAATTTGATAGATTAAACTTAAAGACTTGATTCATCAAAATTATGAGAGGATAAGGTATTCATAGATTTTATAAGAAGTTAGATAGATGGGTAAGGATACGATCAAAGAGTAGGAGTTAATTTTTTTTATTATGGATTAAACTCAAGAAAGTGGAGAGGACAACAAAATTGATAATATAAAATTGTCATTTGAAGGTACTAATATTATAATAATAAATATTTTAATTTATTAAATGGATAAATTGGAAGAAGAGGTTTTTATTAGAAGATAGAGTTAATTGGTGGGATTATAATTAGAAATTTTATTTATTTATTAAATGTAGTTAATTAGATCTCATGAATTACATATTTATTACTTTTAGTTAATTAACAAAATCATAATAAAAATAGTAATAATTAATTAATAAATGGTAAATGATGTAATAAAGTAAATGGTAATAAATTATTAATTAATGTTCTTATTATAATGATACACTAATGATCAATAGTTGATTTTGAAATTAGCTATTTTAATGTCTATAATTATGAGAAAATGTATTTTCTAGAACAATGATGGCCATATGGGGAGGGATAGGTAGTCATGACTGTGTTGTTATCACATCTATTTTTGTGAAAGCCATTGGGTCCATCTCATCAAATCCTAGAAATATAGGTAACAAATTTTGTGTGTATTTGTGTTGAAATTGATTTGAATATGCCTCTACATGATTTTGTAGAAATTTGATTGGGTAACATGCAATGGGTCCAATAATTGGATTTATTTTGGTGAAGGATCAAAATAAGGGGAAGAATTTGAATACACAAATGAAGGATCTACCAAGAGGAATATTTAACAATGTGTTTGATGTTATAGAAAAATTTAATGATCCTGATTCACAGTTGGAAGAAGTTGTATAGATAGTAAAAGAGTCATTTTTTCTGAACTTTGAGGATATTCCCATTAAGGCTGAAAGAAATGAAGCTAATGAAACCTAAATTTTTTTAAATATTGAAATTTTTCATAAGCCTTGTCAAGAGATAGAACAAGGTCCAAAACTTATTGGCAAAGGATCTACCATGGGGGAGGATTATTCATCATCTCAAGAGGTTCAACTAATAAATATTGATAATAATATTACAACTAGAGGTCCTCAAGTTGTAGATACAAAGGATGAGGGTAAAAATAAAGTTACAACTTCACTTGGGATTCTTCAAAAGAATATCAAAAAAGGTAGATTAGAAAAACTCTCAAAAGTAGGGAGAAAATATGATCATGAGATGGTAAGAATGATGAGGGAATATTTTGTTGAATCTGGGGTCATTATACACTAGATACCCTTTTCCAAAACTACCAAAAATGATTGTGATATCATGGAATGATATGGGTTTGGGAAACACCCCTTGTCAAAAATAGGTCTGATATTTGATTAAGGATAGTAAGACTAATATGATATTTATTCACGAAATAAGGATTTCAAGTGAGGAAATGAGTACTCTTTCTTCTCATGTTTGTTGAGTTAGTAAATGTCAATGCATTTAAGTTCAAGGTATTGTTAGAGATTTACCTTTTATTTGGGGTCCTCGAAGACTCTCTTCCTCCATTTGGTTTACCAGCATACATTCATTAGTTGTTATTTCTTATTGCTTTGATTATGGGAATTCCATCCTTCAATATAATGTTTGTAGAGTCAACAAATGTCATCTGTGACATTTTCACATTTGTTAGGGTCCTCGTTAATTTGAGCTTGATGTTGCCTTGATTTATTGTTGTAATATGTTTAACACATTTACATTAGGTCTTGGGGCCTTGTGAAATAAATGAACCTAATTGTACCTTATTTAGGGTATTGTAAAGTGTTGTACCACACTTTCACACTTATCTATGGTTTTCATTATTAATTGGGATTTTGTATGCCTTAATTGGCCTTATTTTGCATCCACAAGCCTTAATTAATGCATCTTTTCGAGGATAATCTTGACACAAAACAACATCCAATTATAATTAAGGTGTTTTTGGATTGTATGGACCAAATTTAGTGATTTGGGACTCATACACCACCTTGGGAATATGAGTCCCACCTAAGTTTTGGGGCCTTGATCCTGATTTCACATTAATCTAAACATTTCTTAAAAATATATCCCAAAGCCTAGCCTAATGGGAATCATACACCACTTCTAGTGTATGATTCCCATGTGGATTAAATGTAAATTAAATTCAAATTCTTGATGCAATTTTATCTTCCTAGATTTGATGTTGGAATGTAGTCTTGTAATTTTGAGAAATTTGGTATAAACAAGTATAAATACAAGGTTATTTTACTCATTTTCACCTAGGAATTTCAAGAGAGCATTCCTAATAGAAAGTTTGTGATTACAAGACTTCACAAGAGTATTCAAGGAAATTCAAGAGCATATTTAAAGCATTTGAAGGTAGATTTATTCATTATTTTTTTTAGCAATTCAAGATCCATCATCATGTCAAACACATAGTACATTAAGCATGTGGTTGAGATAATGTTGTTGATGTAGCATTGAAGATCGATTTGTAGGAATTGTTTTACATTCAATTTGAAATCAAGATCTACATTTTTCATGGCTAGTTCATATTAGATTGCAAATTTACATTCTAAGACGTCATTCAAGGTATCATTGTTCATGTTTCATGTTTCATGTCCTTATTTCATTGTTTCATCATTTAGTTTAATTACCTAAATGGGGTTTGATCAAGGAAAACCCCTATTACCTAACAAAAAAAAAACTCTCTTTGTGTGATTGCAGGTTTATAGGTTGAAGACACAATGGATTTGAAGCCCTAAAAATTATCAAGATTACAAATTTGTAAAAAATGGAAAAGTTGTCATGTAAATTTGTGAAAGCTCACAAAAGCTTTGATCTAGAGCAAGATATCCAAGCTATTTGCATGAAACCGGTGGGAACAAGCTTATTTGATCCATATTCATAGGCTCACAAAGGTTCACTTTAGAATTATGCTCCTAGGACACTCTGTGACAAAATGGGACCAATACACCACTTGTGGCATATGAGTCCTAGTGTACCTATTTTTGGGTATTTTTTGTAGATCCTAATTCAACAGTTCTAGATTCCTATTTCCACCTAGAAACCCTAGTCGAGGAATGATATGGCCAGACAATGTATGAGTCCCAGTGGGAATTAAATAGAAAATTTTTAGGGTTTCAAATCCTGTTCTAACCTCATCCTTCTTCTAGGTCCACTTGTGTACTTTCTCAATCTTTTATTGTGTATTTCAATTTCATTTCCTAGGTCATTTAGTTAGGTTTACATGGTACTTTGCATGTTACATTAATTTCTTGTCTTTCCAAGACCTAGCTTGGTGGTGAACCCTCTTATTATCTTTAATCACACACTGGGACATCCCTATTACAAATCTCTTTCCCCTTTACATCCTTGGATTGAGATATCTAGGGTTTCCTTGAATGATATTTGGAGAAAACTTGTTTTTCTATGTCCTAAACCATAGAACAACATTTTTCGATAAATCAATATTTATAATCCTAAAATTTTTAGAGGTAACATTATATTATATTCTTATATTATACTTGTTAGATCTTCAGCTCCCCTTTTCCCTTAGATCTTATGTGATGATTTCAATGCTATCTTAAGCTTTGCTAAAAAAATTGGTGGATCTAACCATCTTGATCCATCTTCTCCTTTATTGAGTGACTAATTGTGTAATGTTAATATTATGGATGTTAAACCAATAAATAGATTTTATAATTTTAATAATAGAAGTTGTGTAGAATCAATTTTTGAGTGGTTAGACAAATCCTATGCTTGAAATCACTAGATTAGTGATGATAGGGCCTCATTTTTTGATATCTTTTCATTGAAGCGTTCAAGCCATTAGCCTATCATTTTCCTCTTCCATCTTCTCTCTACCCAAAAATCCTCCCTTTAAATTTTAGTTAATGTTACCTTGAGAGACCCCAATTTTGGTGAGCTCATTGCTACTTGGTGGTTGGAAGGTAAGCCTTCCTTTGGTATTTTAATGTATAATTTTTTCAAGAGGCTTCAATTAATCAAGCTAAAACTTAAGATATGGAATATGATCACTTTTAGGAATATTTTTAGGTAGAAGGATCAAGCTCAAGAAAAATTAGATGTTGTTACTTTTGGATTAATCACTATTGTCTCCCTTTGAATTCATGGCATTGAATAACCATCTACCATGGATTCATTTGTATTTGGTATTTATATCAAGTATTAATAGGTCAATCTTGTGGTGCAACGATAAATGTGTTCATGAAAATGGTACTAGAGCCATGTCGCAAGTTCAAATCCCCTTGAGTGATGTTGGGGGGATTGTTGGACTAATTACCACTATCTCCCTTTTGATTCGAGACATGAACTAACTGCCTCCTGCTGATTCATTTATCTCTAGTGTTTGTATCAAGCATTAAAAAATTGATCTTTTGGCATAACAACAAATGTGTTCCAATAGTTACTGTTGGTTTTTTTTTTAAGAACCAAAATGATCTCCAGAAATACCTATGGATTATTCCATTTCCAATTATTAGTAACTCTAAAGGGATTGGGACACGAATGAATAGAGGTTGCTAAAATTCTATTCCTACTCTTTGGGCTCTATGAAACCTAGGAGGGTGATCCCACAATGTATACTTAAATACTTATCACAACTAAAATCAAATACATTGTCAATAACATATATCTATCATAGAATCACTCAATAATATGCATCAAATAAGTTGGAAAATTATGTATCAATGTTATATGTATTGAGTATGAGAGAGTAGATTTCAAACACAAAACAACAACAATAGTATTCCCTTGAGATTCTATGGGTTAAATATTGAGTAGTTACTGAATCAACACTGTAAGTGTAACACAAATACTCTACATGAACCAGTGTCTTTAGCACAAGCATTGAGTCAATACCATTCTATATAAATTTATAACAATTTAGATGATAGAACCTATAACCTCAAGAAATCTTGCATTACAACATTCCTTTGTGACATTCTTGATTATTACTTCTTACAAATATCCTAGCACATAGTTCTTATAAGTCATTAATCTCATACAAGAACTTACATTAATTCATTGAATCAATAAGAAAGCATGAAACTAAACATCCATCAGGTAATGACAGAGACAAGTGAAAGGAATCCTTGATCACTTTCAATCATAACTCATAATACACATACAAGGAGAGACAATAACCATGAAACTGATATTATCTTGTATTAAAAAATGCTATATCATTATTAGTCTTACATGCATAAGTATAAACTTCAAAAAAGAAATTTAAAACAAAGAATTTGAAACTTTCTTTGTATTATCTTGAAAATCTAATAGTATTAATTCAAAAAGTTTCAACTATAGTGCTACTAGTCCTGAATTCCTTCTTATAGAGATGAAGGAGAAAACAAGCCTCAAACCATATAGCACACATGTCATGATCCCATTGGACCACTTGCAACAATATTCCCCTTTGAGTTATACTTAATTCTTTAGGTGGAGCAAATAAACATGAGGAAAAATTAATCTCAACTCTTCATGGAAAACAAGTCCCACCTCAAAAAACATCATTAGTTTGTTACAACAATTACACTTGATATTGCCCATGTGTTCAAAATGCTGACTGTGGGAGAATCAAAATAACAAAACTTAAGAAGCAAGGCAAGGAAAGTAGGAAAAAAATCAAAAAATGTTAATCCACATTAGCACCACATGCTATTCATTTGAAATTATAGAGAGAATAATATTCTACCATGTTATACAAAAATCCTAATTTGTACTGCATTCAGGCTATGTATTATTCCTCTCTTGTCCATTATTCTCCTTATTCAATGATCCACACATAGATTCATTCTTTGTATTTCTCCAACCAAGTGTTGTATTCCTCCTCAGTGGGCAATTTAATATTCAATAAATCATGCACCTTAGTAATGTACTGAGAGTACCTTGCATCAATTAAAATCCTGGCCTCCTTAAAAAACATATCCATTTTCAATTCAATTTCCACCATTGTGTCAATATTTGAATTGAGCAAGATGTAATCAGTGATAGACAAGGTCATCATAGCTGCTCCAAGTATTCCTCCAAAATCTGTCATCCAGGTGTCAAATGGATGCAATTCACCTTTTGGATTCAATATTTGAGGCATGCCACATTCCTCCATCTCCTTGAATATTTTCAACTTACTCTAGAGCTGTATACCTAAATTTCCATGGAAATTAGTTATCTCATTTATTGAGTCAATAGTTTTCAAGATGTCAGGAATATTTGTGGGTGCCTCAAGGTCCTCACTCATTTTTGGCAGTATTTCTTTCAAAGAATTTACCTTAGCAATCCAATTATTCCATTCATTCCTAAAGGCCTCCCGTACTTGCAGATAATTTTTATTTTCCTCATGAATATTCTTATATGTGGCCAATAAATCATTAGCTCTATGGACCAACTTGGTCACCCTATACCGCAACACATCCTAAAAACTTTCTTTGGCCACCCTAACTTTTTCCAGTTTGGCCTGCTTAACATTTTCCTTCTTAGGGTCAAAGTCTCCCTATCTTGTGTAGACATGTCAAATGAAGAAGAAGAAGGTTGAATCATTGTTTTTTGAGTAGCTTGAATAGTGGATCTCATTTGATTCAAATCATTCAAGGCCTTATTATATTCCTTAACCAAGGATTCATATTTTTTCTGAGAAATATGTATAGTATCCACACTAAGCATTGCAACATGTGCAGTTAACTCAACTGCCTATATAGGAGTTATGCCAGTAGCTCTCTTAACCACTAGTGAACCAATAACTTATTCAATAGTCCTAGCAACCTCATGTTTACTAGTATTAGGTTTCATAGACCAAATTGCAAGGAAATGCAGCTTTGGACTATATCTAAAACCAAATACTTTATCCTCAAATTGATCTTCAGATATCAAAGCTTGAGGATCTCTCCTAATTACATCATATGTTATGGAAAAAATGATATTACATCATGGTAACAACATGATTCCACTATATTTGACAATCTTTTGATCCTCAATGGGAGTAATAGCTACAATTTCAGCCCTAATTTTCTCTTCCTCTGATTTCTCAGCTTCCTCCTGATGAGAAGGGTCAACATTGACTCCTGCTAATTCAAGTATCTCTTTTATTTCCTTACTCCACTATTGAATCATAAACTCCTGAAATTCTTTGGTTTGCACAAATTTATCATTAGCCTAAAAATGATCACACTCCCTAATCCTGGGATCATCATCATTTTATCTATCATACTGCCACTTGATACTCCTGTTAGGAGAGACATTTGAACTGCGCGTTTCCTCAATATGGGGAAGGGGAAATTTCTACTCCACCTCCTCATTTTCTAGCACATGTTCTGCCATTTGTTCCTCCTTGACCTCTTGAACATCTACAATATGTTCTAGGATATCAATAGCTTGTTGTTGTTGTTGTTGATGATGATGTTCCAAGAGGACTTGGCCTTTGTCTACAGCCTCCGTTACCTTCACCTTAAACTCACTGAATTGATAATACCTTATCATAGTAAAGGCCATGTCAAAGAGGTTTGCAATTACATTGTATGGGATGATGTAGAAGGTATTCTTTTTCATAATCTTCTCCTCAAGGTTTTTCATAGTCGCCATTCTCTTTTCCTAGCTATACCAACCTCATCACTTTTTTTATTTCTTAGTACATCATCTCTATATAAAAATTCATGATGTATGATGCCTAATCCCTTTTGTCTTCTTCTTCCTGCCACAAACCCCTCTAGATCAAAAACTCTAATCTCATTGATAGGCATTTTGAGATTATTTACCATAATGCCAAACTTTTCATACCCCTTAGGGGCAGTGATCTTGAAATAAGAAAAAGTACATTGGGGATGTATTATAGTGCCCTTTTTCCTTTTCTAAACATTTCATAATTCATGACATCAATTTTCCACATGAGCTCCATGAAAGCCTATCTGTCTGAGAAATACAAGAGTAGAAAATGAGGTGCCACCTTAGCTCCATAAGCCCTTATCAAAGTATATTCAGAATGTTGAAACCAATCAACCAAATTATGTGTTGCTTTAGAGCCTGGTACATCCTTTGGGCGCATAAGACTTTTGATTTCTGGAGAAAGTCTGAATCTAGGTCCTACACACAATGACTCTAAGATACCATATCTTACAACATTGGAAAACAAGATGTAATTGGAATTAGAGCAATCTTAATCCCAAATGTATGTCCACATTTGTATAGGGATAACATTATTTTCAATCTCTTTAATCTTCAAATTTAGTTTCCTTTTCCACTCATAATCACCTTCCCATAAGAGCATATGCATCAATAAAGAATAATGGGGAAAATAAAAAGGGAGCACCTCCTTTATCAAATTGAGAAAATCCTCACGCATTCATTCAGCAACAAAGTTAGCATAATCAAAACCAGTGTTTCAATTATAGTCTTGTATATCTGCCACCATCACCAATAAATTAGGAGCTATCCTAACCTCAAAATCATGAGCCATTACTTGATTCAAACAATAATAAATGTTTTTGAAATAATCCTAAAATTCTTCACACTGAAAAGGCTTAGTATCCTTAGCAGTAAATCTTTCCCTACTCCTTCTGTGTCACACAAGCAATACTTCTTTGAATGCAAATTTTCTCTTTTCATATTTAGCATACAAGTAAACATGCCTAAACTTTGTAGTATAATTGGGATTTAACCCAAATACATCTATTATCTTATCCTTTGTTACCTCTAGAGTTATATCACCATTCTCACTTCTGATTGTCTTGTTAGTAGGGTTATAGTGCCTTGCTAGCTCCATCATTAAGTCAACTTCTACAAACACATTTGGAACCACCAACTTTCTAAGCTTCAACCCCCATAAATAGCATTCAGGCTTACTAGAATTTTGCCTATTGAAATCATACCAAAACAATTTCCATCCACTATGGGGTTGGGGTTTTTCACCAATTTTTCTAGCATTATCAATCAACCTAGTGGTCACAACAACTTGTCCTGTGGGCCTTTTTCCAATTTGTGACTCACCTTATTTGGCAACTCCAGATGTTTCTTGTAGAATTTTTTTTGTTTCTTTCTTTGCACTCCTAGATTTAATGGAAGTAGCAGGGGTACTTGGTGAAGGGTTAGACACAGTCACTGGCTTTGGCTTAATTTCAACTGAAGTATGCTGAGTTTCATGTCTTTTAACCCTCTTCTGTTTTGGTTTCTTTTCTAGTCTAACACTAAATTCACTAAGCTCTGGGTCACTCATACTTGTAACGCAAATGGAAACTAAGGTTTACAATTTCTTATGGCCAAATAAAACCCCTTACAATTATGATAGGACATAACACTACTATTGAATAGGAGACCTTTCTTCACAATTTATACAATGCTCAATCACCAAATTGAAATTACTAAAATGAATAAATTGCTAATTCCCTTAATTTTCCTACCAAATTTCTAGGGAATTCATCTTACTACTTCAATTAGAAGGAGATATCAGTTTTGCTTACCCGAGTAGCAGTGTCATTTTGGTTACTGATAACTTTTGAAGCTTACCTCACAATTTCTTCTACTTCTGGTATTCTTTCTGCTAGCCAATGAATTCGAATGCACAATAAACTAGGTATCTACTTCCTGTTATGACCGAGAGAGAAGCGTGTCACCATTAATACTCAATAGTAAGCTCATGCGAGTGAACAAACAATTACCTGTTTAGGTTTAAACCTTGATTGTTGATCCTTTAGCTTTAAAACTACATCAATGGTTTTTAATCCATCTTGCCACCTTCCTCTTTGCTTTATACAAAATCCTCAGGATTTCACCACGCTGCCTCTTCCTGTAGTGGTTATCACATGTTGCTGATTTACTTCATTCTTGTCCAGCTCTATCGACGATGCAAGTGTTTTATGCGATAAAATCTTAGCCCTTAGATCTTCCACCTATTTTCCAATTTCGTTAATCTCCATCACTACTCGCTAATTCAAGCTTTTATCAGCAACAAGAGATGAAAGCACCATATTTTGACATGTACACCTACATAAACAATTAATGGCACAAAATGATATTGCAAATACAATGTATTCAGGTTAGCGAGAGAAGCCTTCTTAAAAGGAACCATATCACTCATCACTAATCCTCCTCATAAGATTTGTAGGAAATTAGTGATGAGAGATTATCCTAACATCATTACATATTGCATATCACTAATCAAGAACTTAGCGCTCAAAAGAAATCCACAAGATGCGATGTAATTGGAAACTCATCTCCTTGCTCACCACTGATTAAAAACAATAACTTCATAACATATTTGCAATAAGCATTGAAAATATGATCATAAAACTAGAGGGAATCACTTATCCCTATTACACCTTTAAGAGGTTAGAAATCATTAGCGATAAGCGATCCCTCGAGAACCTCTCTCATCGCTAATTACAAATAGAAGTTCAAGGAGCAATTCGTGATGAGCGATATCAAATAAATATCACCTCATCGCTCACCGTTGATTTAAAACATACTTTTCAAAAGTGATCATCAATGAGTGGTAAAGACATAAGGCTGATTGAACTTAAGTGAAAACATTTAGGCACGTGATCATAAGTTGTTTTAATGGAGGGGACTTCCTAGGATAATATGATAGATAGAAAAAGACTTAAAAACCCCAAAATAATTATAACAAAGATTTTTGGACCTATTATGAGGGAATTGGTTGCCATAAAACAATAGTTGATGCAAAAATTTAAAAAATGTGACTGACAATGGGTGACAGGGAGTCAATAGAAAAATAGAACGTTCAAGTGTTTTAAGGAAATGAATCATAAACCCTCCTAAGTGAAATCAAGGGTTTGAGATGGGACATGAGAACTAAGGTTCCATTAGTGGCTCTGACTGGGGACATATGCCTCCTGTAGGCATGGTGAGATCCCAAGAATCTCAAGTTGAAGTAGACCAAAATGTGGATTAAAAGCAAAGGACCCAAACCGGGGAACTACCCAGACATGGTAGTAAGACTAAAACAAAACAAAAAGAAAACACACCTATATACTAAATATACAAAACATAATGTACATGGAGAATAATATACTTAGAAGAAGTATGGCTTTAAGATTTTTCCATGTACTGGTAGTTTAAAAAGTTCACCTATTAGGCTATGAAGGAAATATGAATCTTCTATGTGAGTGCTGACTATCAAATAAGGGCCAGTCCATAATGCTTCAAATTTCCCATGCTTGCCCTTATCCCGAGCTCTTGCATTCTAGGCTAACAATGTGTTGTTTACTTCAAAATTTCTGGGAGAAGCTCTCTTGTCATATAAATGCTTAACCTGCAGTTGTATCTTCAAGTTTTTAACTTGAGCTTCCCTCCTAGACTCATCCAACTGCACTAGATTATTTATTTTGTGCTGCATATCATCACAAATTTCTTCATCATATTCTTGCACAAACTTGTACATTTTGAGTAGGTCATTTTGTGGCAATCTTTCCTCTAGACCATATACTAAGCCAAATGGTGAATAACTAGTAGCCTTTTTCAGAGTCACTCTATCTTCCTAGAGCACCAATTTTAGTTTTGAATTTCAAGCCTTTTTGTTCTTATCCAAAATTCTCTTGATTTTCTTCATCAAGCTCTTATTACTAGACTTAGCTTGACCATTTCCTTGAGGATGGTAAGGTGAAGAATAAGAAACTTGTATTCCATGTCTTTCATAAAAGTCCTTGAATTAATATTATCTAAAACACATAGCATTATCTGAGATAATCCTCTGAAGGACTCAAAATTTGATAAGAATGTTATTTAACAGAAAATAAACTACCACCTTACTTGTTTCCTTTTTTGTAGGTATTGCTTCCACCCACTTTGTAAAATAGTATTACCCTAAAATTTGAAATTTAAAAATTCTTCAATTTTTCGTGTAGTCCCGTATATGCCCTTGAGCCTGCTAAATCCCAAAAAATGATTATTTTTGAAAATCTATAAAAGTTGATAGGAATTCCTCTTATGGGCATGATCCTATCCTTATTTCAACCAATCAATCTAGTTTTCATGTCAAAAGGATTCACTATTTGCAAAATTTTAATCCTTACATTTTCTCGTTCGCGATTCACAAATTGGACCAATACTTAAGATTTTGGTCATTAGAGGATAAATACTTTCCGATTTTTGCTCGGGGACACCTCGCCACCTTGCTGTCCAAATTTCACATGATACAAAGTTGTTTTGTGAAAGATATTGAAAATTTCATCTTTTGGTCAAACATGGTTTCAAAGGTGATGAATAAAAGCATCATTGGGGTATTATTTTTATCAGTATCGGGTAACACTTTAATGTACAATTTCCTCCTTTTGTTTTGGAAATTAATCTTGGCCAAAGTATGGTAGATTTTAATGAGTTATTCCAAAGTTAATAAGGATGGAGTAATTTTAACAGAGGCATGGTTATAAAGCCAAAGTTTCAAATTAAATGACTTTGCTCTAGTCGTGTACCTTAAAAAAAAAAAGGGAAATCTTGAGGGGGTCCCACTAGTTTTGAAAGTTATTAATAGGAAACATTATGTGTTGGGAATTTTATAAGTTTTTGAACCCTAAAAATCTACAACTCTTTTAAGGTCGGGTGGTTTATAAGTTTCCAAACTCCAAAGATGCCCGAATAAAGGTTATAAGGTTCATAAAATACCTGAATCTTTATTGTTGTGGAGTTTCCAAGTTTTATAACTCCAAAGAGCATAGCTGCAAGGTTCACAAGTTATCATTTTCCCTGATTTCCTAACAAAGCACTTGAACTATTTGACAAAATGTCTCAGAGAAGCATGGTCTCTTGAACTAAAGATTGCAGAATATGCATGCCATGGGTTTGTTGAAAAGGCTTTAGAAACTTGCACACAATTGCAACCGGCATGTGCAAAGATGAAATCTACAACCTTTGATAGTATACTCCTAGTTGCCTTGAAGTGAAATGCAATCGAATGGAATGACAAGCACCGAGATGATGTAAGAAGATTCATAAATGGTAATACAGAGATAAAAATGTTATTGGCACTTCCCCAAGCCGCACCAAACTAAAGTCCTGAACTCATGAGATCCATGTTGCTCGGCTTGAAATATAGTAATGGTAGTAACTTGGTAAAGATGAAATATTTCAAGCCAACGTAATTGATTAGTGTTTTGTCATCCATTAAGAATATGGAGAAGCTCTCATATTTAATGCTCCACGTCTTTCATTTCAAAGTCTTGAGGTCTATAATGTCCCCATTTTAGCCCTACACTCTTCAATTGGATTTAGCCTATTTCTGAAAATTCGTAGGCTAAGCTGAAGCAGAAAATTAGGGTTTCCTCTTTCAGATGCTTTTTCGAGGGTTTGCATGTAAAAGGTTTCTAGGTTTTTTTGGGTTTTCAGAGACCTCCAGGGTGATGTGACATGCATCTAATTCTGACATCCTTTCTGGGCATTTACTATTTATAGCAAGTCATGATGGCTGCCTGGTTTGTGCTCAAATGATTTTTGGAAACACTTACTATTTTTAGTAAGTTTTTTTATTGCTTAGTTGGCGTACAGATGAGGTTTTGCAAACTTACTATTTATAACAGTTTGCTATTTTTGGTAAGTCTATCTTTGGGCAATATTATTCTAGTAGCAACTTAATCAATTGCAGTTCAGTTTGGTTGGTCAGTTTGGCTTTCTGTTGATTTTGAAGTTAACTTACTATTTTTGGCATTTGCTATTTTTAGTAAGTTCATTTTTGGCAGAAGCATCATCATCATCAACTTGGTTCAGTTTGGCATTTGTTAGCTTGCTATTTTTAGGAATTCATCAATTGCAGCTTGGGCATTGTATTTGGTTATCTCCTTGGATTGAGTTTCATACTTAGTCAATTTTCATATCTTGAAGTTGTACCCCATGCCTAGGCTTGATGAATTCAAGTTGTTTTAAAGAAGGGGACATTAAGGGATCAAGTGAGCATTTAATTATTTAATAAATACTTTATTGTTGTAATATGGAAAGGGATGCCTAAAGAGGAAGTTGAATGATTTTTTAATATTTCAAAAAGTAAACTGATAAAAAGTGGCATCCCTCTTGGAAGTTGAAGTGATTCAACTTCTTGGAATTTGAAAAGTCTCTTGTTGCTTCATTTTCCAACTAAAGCCTATATATTGATGTTTTATGATAAGCTGATTATGCATATTTTTGAAGAGCAAAGTTACGCTGCTGGAATGAATCCAGAATCCGGCTAAGGGATAGCTTAGCAAATTTACTCCACTCTTCGGGCCTAAAACTATGGTTCCCTAGGTGGTGGAATGAGAGTGTGCTTCATCTAGAAGTACATATTGAGCATTATTGTGGAGTTTTGGTGAGATTTTTCTAGATTTCATGTTGCTGGTTTATCATGGCTGAAAGTGATTTTTGTATATAGCTTTTAGTATGAATTTTATTTGGTTCTGGGTACTTGATCATTGCATTTCTATGATAGAGGCGACCATATTTGGAGGTTATTAGAATTTAATTCCAATTTTTATATTTTATCAAGCAAAAATCACCCTTGCAAGGAGGTTGTACCTTTTTGGAGAGCATTGGGATTTGTGCATAAATTAATCATTGAGTTTAGATGTTTTTTTATCATTGCAAATTGGGCGCCAACCTCCTAGTGAGTCATTGCACTTCATTTCAGCTGATTCAGAGGTAATTTGAAAGAGTTATGAGTATTTCATTGATGTACAGTTTGCTGGTCTGATTTTTCTATTAACATTATTTCTATATCTAATTTATTAAATAATTGCACTTGCTGGTTTGAGCTTTAATTCTTCATCTTATATCATTGTAAATGCTAGAGGAAGTGATACTCTAACTGTTTAATGTTTTTGGAAGATTATCTATTCTATTTGCAACTGTTCTTATTCTTTGTAAAGCTAGTTAGTAGTACTAACAACTCTTCCTTTACTTGCTGCAATTTTATATCTGTTTTACGCTCCCATAATTGAGTGGTTGAGTTTTAGAATAAACATATATCTTGTTTGTAATTTCCCCCCATGTTATAAGTGGTTGTGTGGACAGTATTCCCCCCACGTTAATAAGTGGAAGAGTGGATTTAAAGGCTTGCTTGCCGCCTAATACTTGTTGTAAACTCACCCACTGAATAAGTGGAGTATTCCCATCGCTTGTGGATGTCTGCACTAGCAGATGAATTGTACTTTCAGCTCTGTTTATGCCTAACGATCCTCTAACCATATGCTATCACCTCGCCCACATTGGGATCTTGGTGAACATTCTTGTTTAGAGTTATCTTCTTTGCTCGTTTACATTTTGGAGCTAACTCTAATTAGTGTTTGGTTGCTGATTTGAATGTTAATTTTGAGAAAAAATTAATGGGGAATATTTCATTGTTTATGGTAACTTGGGTATGTAGACATGCAAAATTAGCATCATGCATTCGATTAGGTCATATTCATCCATTCAACAAATAAATTAGGTTTATTTATCAATCTCCTAAAGTCATCAGTTTAAATTAAATAAATCAACTTGATCCTAACATCACCCTCCTTTTAATTAAATAAATCAAGCCTTTTATTTAATTAAATATGAAATCACCTTCTATCCCTTTTGATTTAAAAAAATCCAAATATTCAAGTCAAAAGGTCAAAACCATCCTAATCATCATTAAGCTAATCTAATCCTAATTAGCCT
The DNA here is from genome assembly GCA_007258455.2 of Sequoia sempervirens. Lineage (NCBI taxonomy): Eukaryota > Viridiplantae > Streptophyta > Pinopsida > Cupressales > Cupressaceae > Sequoia > Sequoia sempervirens. The sequence continues at coordinate 1,282,879,057 of VDFB02271358.1, read as the reverse complement.
AACCTAACCACCCATCACATCCTCTAGATAATCCCACTTGCACAATTAAATCAATTTATTGATTTATCAAAATATTTATTTACTTTCAACTTGGCATAAAGGGAGAATATTCTCCAAGTTTTAATCTCTGCCCAATTTGACATGTACACCCAACAAAGCATTTATGAGCTCTTACATGGCTCTTACATGTCCCTTGCACAAGTCAAACTCAGCATTAACTATCAAATTCAAATTCAAATTTCCCCCTCTTTGGCACATTGACCAAAACTTGCTCATCCTCAAGCCTATCACAAGATGACAAGTGTCCTCATCTCATTGGTCCAATCTTTGTCCCACATTCATCCATTTGGCCATTCTCTCATCAAAATAATCTATAAAGGAAAGGCTTCATTCTTGATCAAATCCTCCACAACTTGATCCACAATCCTCATGCAGGGTCATTCTCTTAAACTGGGAACTGATTTTGTCCACCATCATTTGCAATATCAAGCTTAAGCAAGGATTAGGAAAGGACTATTTTCTACAATAGCACCAATCCACTATGGGATAGATAGATTTCATGTTTTTCTTTGTATGCTTTTATTTATCTTGTTATTTGATAGCATTTTAAAACATGTTAGATATCTCATATGGATGTTGAAGGTTTGTTTTTCTTAAATACACTAACCATGCTTGTGTATGTTAGTTATTTAACCATATGCATATTTTGATGTCCACATGATGGCACTAGAAGGAGGGCTATTGCTCACTTATTTTCATGGCAGTTATTTATGACAATTATTTTGCAGATTCTGGAGCTTCTCCACATCACGAAATTAGAAAGACAATAGGAACTATTGCTCACTTATTTTCAATTGATATGAATGAAAGGAGTTGTGATGCTTTCTAAATCTGCTTCTTTATGAAATCTAGCATGTTATTTGGCCCTTTTATAGTTTACAGGTGGTCCTCCCACAAGACAATGTAGTGAGTGCTTATTGCCTTCATTTCTTTTGTCCCATAAACACTAAGATTCACAGTTCAAGAAGCTAGGATTAAATATTTGTTTATCTTTAATCGTGGTGATATCATTGTTTTGAAGAATTAAAAAGAGTCATATTCTCTGTTCTTTTTTTTTTAAAGAAAAATGGCATGAGCAGAAAGAGCACTAGTAGCCCTCTTTTTGAAGGCAATAATAACAAAATCGTTGTTCTGTTTAATATTTTTGTTGAAAGTTAAATGTTGTTTCACTTTCCTCTTCTCAATATACAATATGTTGTTGTGATTGTCTTTGTCCCTTCCAACACACATGGTTCTTGTGTTGGTCGCATTCTATGCCAAACCGCTTGCAATAGTCTATTCCATTTGCCTATTGAAGATTTCCATAGTCTGCAGGGAAGGTTAAGGTGATGTTGGAGGAGATAAGAGCTTCATATTCCTGCGTAAGAAGGCAATGACTGTTGATCACTAGTACATTGCCCCACAACTTTCATCAGGAGGACCACCAGTTTCTGTGATGTGATGAGATATTGGAGGGTGTGATTTCTGGAGGGAAATAGAAATATTCATTTCAAAAAAAATCATTCATGAACATGTCTTCTTTTTAGAAGCGTAAGATCTCTAAGGGGAGGTGTATGTCCTGTAAGTATCTCAGGCCATCATCAATATCTCTGTTTTTCTTAGTATTATTGATTATTGTCTCTCTCATTAAAAGCTCTGCAGATCACGAAAGCATCATGAGTAAATGTTAGGATTGACTATTGCAATTATGATTTGTTTATTGCTGTGATTTTTCTTGTTCTTGGTGGGCGGGTGAATCTATTTGATCATGATTTTCATCTTGTTAAAATCATTCAGGAAATGGGATAGGTATTTAATTTTGAGATGTATTTGACTCCTTTTTTTCCTGTGTAGGTGGCAACAACATCCTTTTGTCTTTGACTTAAAATCAACAAGTAACATTGAAATTAAAGCCACATTTGGAACCATATGCTATTTTTTGATTTAGTGAACCCTTTTGATAGTATATGTCTTTAATGTATGCTAGGTATTAATTGGATTGATTTGATAAATCCACATCTCAATAACATACTTTTAGTCATTAATTGGGTTGTTTTGATTCACTCATGATTCAATTTTCTCTTATGTTATATCATTATACTTACGTTTATTGATCTTCTAATAAATGTCATAAATTTATATTATCACATTTATTATGATTACCTTGAGATAAGTAAATTTTTTTAAGAGATATATCATGTATGGTTGAATCAACACCTCTAGCAATGTGGATTATGTAGAGAAACTTTAATGGAGAAAAAGTGGATCTAACAAGTGTGGTACTGTCTCAATACAATCAATATCAAAGCATGGCCCACTTATAAATGATTTTGTTATTATCATCCAAATCATTTGTTCTTTCAAAATTGAAATCATATTATTGTTTGTAGTTAGTGATCAAAATGAATTTAATGTTCTAATCCTCACAAGATTGTTTTTTATTTTTATAGGAAAGTGAGGAAAAGCGAGGAGAGATTTTGTTTGGAGAGAGAAATTGCAAATTCGAAGCAAAGGAAACAATCTTTGGAGAAATTTTTTTATTTTGGGCCTTGAACATTAAACTTAAACTTGGAAAAAGAATTTTTTAATGCTTATTGCAATAACTTGGGGAATTCATTTCTTGATTTTTTTTTCTATTTTAAGACAACTCACTTTCAATTTGGGTTTAAAATCAATCATCGTTTTGATCTTTTTGAAGTTGGTCTAAAATTGAACCTTAGAAATTGACTAGACATTGCTTTTTGGGGTTAAAAATGAACAATCAAATCTCCATCTTTACTTTGGTGCTTAAAACGAACTCATAATTGCTTTGAAGGCTATAAAACAAACAAGTGCTTGAATTGAGTGATCTTGTTTTTGGTGAATTTTGAATTCGTATCCTCTCCCCTTTTGCTTCGTGCGATCTAGGGTGCAAGAGAAACATTCAAAATGCATTTTACTGCTTTGAGTCACCTTTAGAGGGGTTGCCTAAGAGACACATCCAAAAGGAGAATTCGAAGGTGACTCCAACCGGTTTTTCATTCGGGCCGGTATATAAATGGATAACACTAAACTGTCAAGTCCTCATGGTATGTAGGCCTTAGCCGTACAATGTCTTTCAGAATGGGGTACTACCGTAAAATGTATAAGAGCCCCTAGTAGGATTGATTAAAGCCTTTAGTGTCTTGTTGGACGCTCGCAAGGTGCCATGTCCCTGATGTTGTGTCATTAAGAACCTTGTTTGTAGTTTCCAACCAGTCCATCCAACGAGTTTATCAAAGTGGTGCATTGGAACTTAGATTCAAAGAAGTTACTTGCCATGTCCGATCTTGGTTGAAATATAGAGGCTAAGACTTCATTCTTAACATACCTTTATATTTTATCCTTGGTTGCATGTAAAATCATCTCTTCAACTATGAAGGGCATGAGGCAAGCCCACTAAGAAAAACGTACCAATTGAGCTAGGATGTTATATTGCTTGTGAGTCAGTTTGAAAACACAGTGCTTTAATCGAAAACATTGGAAAACCAACATTCAACATGAGCATCAAATCTCAAACCCTTTAGGAGAAGTAAATATACTTGAAAAAATTTACGTGTTATTGCTTGCCGTTGGGATTCGTATCCTTAGAGGCTTCTAAGCATTTGGATTTCATCTCAATTTTCTCCTACTAAGGTCAACAATAGGTAACTCTTGCCTTGAATTTCCTTGGTTTCTGCATAATACACTTTGTGGGATAAGGGGAAAGTTGAGACATTAGACATCTAGATTCAAAATCTAATCAAGAGTGTGTTTGTGGTAAAAAGAATCCATTAAGCAAAGATTAAATCAATTAGACCCCACATATGTGCTTGGCATCTTTTGGTCATATGGTTTTCATGCAAAAATTGGTCTTTTGATTTTGAATTACTCTTAGAGAAAGGCATGTTCTTCACTATCTTGGTCTAGTAAACAAGTCCTTCTTAGGTTCATTTAGGATCAAACCAAACACTTCACCCATCCCAAACATCTATCAAAAACCCATTCCATCAAACAACTTTAGAGCTTTGGAAACATTATTCTAGACTTGAGTAAGTCATCAAACCAAAATCATTTGTTTTATTAGGTGTGTGGGAATGCATCCTTTCTCATAAATTTAATTAAACCAGCAATCCTTTGAACAAAGTTCATCTTAAGATAACATCTAACATCTTAGGGTTTACAAGTTCATTATCCAATCAAACCAATAAAAATCAAAAGTCTAGCATTGATCCAAAGTTCCTAAACGTTCAACACTCTTATCATTTACACTTTTCATCCTTCATCTTGTCATTGGTCCTAAGAACCTTAGAGGTCACTTTTTCAACAAGGTCAAAACACAAGAAGAACATGGAATATAAACTTGATCCATACATCATGAGTAATCCAAATCAATTAAACTTTCAAAGCCTTACAATGTCAATTGATTATCAACACTCACATTTATACAATCCATACATGGGATCATTACCTTCTACAAATATCAATGGCACAACATGTGTGAGTATGCCCAAATCAAAGATTGGAACACATTTCCCGATGGTAGATCTAAATCCAAACCTACAAGTCTCTCAACCAAACAATCAATGCATGAGCCTTCAAACGAACAATGTCATCCCACCAAATCCCTACAAGCCAAATGAGAATGTACCAAGTACAAGTTTTCGAAACATGAATCTGACAAACTTTGGGATAAATATGTTTGCAAATCATACCAATGTTGTTCAGAGTCCAAACAAGATGTTAATGACTCCAAGTCAAGGCAATGTGATTCCCAACATCAAAAATGTTCAATTTCAACCTATGATGCCAAATTTGAACATCATCCCAAATCAGAACATTGTCCAAAATCAAACACAAGTACACACTTCAAATCTGCTTAAACAAAAACCAAATCAACTATATCAAGGGAGTCAAGATCAAAATCAAGATCAAATCTCGCAAGATCAAATTGCTACACTTACAAGAGACATCTCCACCACCATTACCCATATCAACATCATTCCTTGGTTTAGGGCTTCCCCCTTTACCTAGCACCAATCACTCCATCCAAATCAATCCACCTAACACCAATCAAGCCATCACATCAAAACATTTGAATATACCATCAACATCGCACCAATAGATGGTATCTAATCAAATGACAACATCAATCCTGACAAATCAAAATATGGTCTCCCAAGGATCTATCACCTCAGTCATTCTGACCATTCCTATCACCTTGATCACTCCAACCACCACTCTCACACCCATCATATCTCAACCCCTCACTACCATGATCACTCCAAGTGTATCTCAACCACTTGTCACTACATCCAACACAATTCCAAATACACCACCACTACCATGAAAAACAAGTGCAATAAGTCAATATTGTAACATCGCACTAAAAGCACATCAAGCCTACCAACAAGCACTTCAACAATATCAGGCAGCTCCACAAGTTGCTCAATCTACCCAAGCTAGTTAAGCTACCCAAATTTCCCAAGCCTCTCAAACTACCCAACAAAAACAAGCACAAACACGAAAAATGATAATTATTGGGAATACTGATGAACATTCAACCACTGGTGATAGCATTGACAATATCCTCACCACAATTGCTGAAAGGATTGATCAAGATCTATCCATCAAAGAGCACATTGGAGATGTTCCTATCTCATCTAAAGATCAAATCAACATAGGTCAAGAGTCACTTTTCAATCGTGATCAAAATCCGCCAACGATACCCAACAATGGTCCAATCCAAGAAATGTCAACATCACTTGACCCAATGATTGAAGACATTCACAATCTCTCCACCACAATTGTTGAAAAAAATGTTCAAAACCTATCCATCAATGAGCACATTAAAGATGTTTCCACCTCATTCAATGACCAACTCATCATACATCAAGAGCCACTCTTTAGTGATCTATTTCAAGGAGTTTTAGGATTATTTGATCCTATCAACATAATGCATGATCCGTTGACCTATGATCATGTTGAAAATGTCTCTACATCACCTTATGAGTTAGAGGACATATCTCAAGAATTTATTCCAAAGCATGATCAAAATCTTTCACCAAAGTCTAGAAATGGTCCCTTCCAAGACATGTTGACACCTTTTGACCTCATGGTTACATATAATGAAGGAATCTTGAACTCAACACTTGAGGATATTGAACCACTTACCATGCCTAATGATGACATCCAAGAACCCTATTTAAGCAATCCATCCTTTGAAACTGACCCATGTCAAGAACTTGATCCAAAGCATGTCGAAAGATACTCCAAAAACATTCAAGATCAAGAATTTATATCTTCGAGATACTACAATGATCTAATGGACAGTCTTCTATCTATACAAAATGTTGAAAATGATGATCATATCCACATAGTACATACTCCATCTACCCATGAGATTCTTTTTTTGGATGGAAACGTAGATGATCTTCATCTAAAACAATATTTTCTTACACAAAAGGAGCAGATTATTAATTCCTATAGTCAAACTTAGTTGTCAACATCAGGATTAGATATATCCCAAATTTAGACTGAGGACATCAGGTATGAGGATATCCAACATTATCCACTAAAGGAAGCAAGTCAGATAGAACAAAATAGTCTAGAGTTACCAGAGCAACAAGTTGAACTAACATCACCTATGGTGGTCATTTAGCAGAGAATTCATTCTAAACAAGAACTCTCAGAACAAGAAGAATCAAAGCATGAAGGTACTACTTCCACAATACTGGAGGCAACTATGTCTCAAGAAAATGTCAACATAGGGAGCACGAAGAAATCTTATGATGAAACTGATGCCAATACTACAACCAATCACATCATGAATCTTCATCCACCCATCACCCCATCCACAAATTGGGACCAACTTCGAAGGAAAGATTTGAATCAAAGAAAAAAGAACGTTATCAAAGCAAAAGAAGCTGAGAAGCATAATGGAAAAATCAAATACACATGGATACCAAAGAATATAAAGAAATATTATCCCTATCAAAATCCATCAATCAAAGAAACTATGGGGCAAAATAAAAAAGGGAAAAGTATCCATCAAAGATGTCCACAAAAGAAAAAGTAGGCTTTTCAAGCAATGTACAAAGTGTATCAAGTAGTTGGTCCTAATTCCATGCACACTTTCATATCCACCCATCATTTCTCATCTTCCCAAGTTTAGAGAGTCAAAGGTTCCAAACTATCAACCAATCCATCTTTTATCCATAAACACACTCCATCCATGCCTCCACGCATGATATCCAATTCTCACATTGACCATGTATTGGTAATGACCCTTCATTATAAGGATTCTGAAGGAACTCTATCACGATGTGTGCACAAAGATAAAGTTAACTCCGGTATCGATGAAGAAGATCAAGAATCTCAAAATTTATATTCAAGTGCACGTATCTTAGCAAAGCAACTTCTTCGAGTAGGATATCGATGGCACGTTATGACAGGGGCATCTACATTGACACCACTAGGTGGGTCAACATGAATCTTTCAGAAAAATACAAAAAATAAAAAAAAATGAAAATCCAAAAAAATTAGAAAAAGGATTGAAAATAGTAAAGAAAAAAAATCGTCCTCTAGTGAAAACCGCATGTGTGGCGCTTTGGGCAAGACCATGATGAAAACCTGGCAAATAGGCATCATGTGTGGAATCAAGCATCTATGTGCACCAGTTCAAATGAAAGCATCTCATCCCATCCGTAATAAATTGAGCATTCCATCCCTCTTATCCATAATAAATCCATTCATCCATGACCCATTTATCCAATCCATCATCATCCATTGACATCCATCATCCAAGTTATCTTGATCTTGACAAACTTCGGTGCACAGTTTACGCTTGCTTATGGTAAACATCTTAACATGGACCAATTTCATTGATCCTATCCTATCCAACATTACTTGAGCCATGAAGCATTATCCAAATGAGCATTCTTTATCTAAACACCTTATCTTATCACAAGATAATCCTTGGAATCCTTGGCATACTTACCATATTCATCCATTCACACAACTATCCAGGCATCTATCCATGACATTTCGTACATTGCTAGACATTGGGGGCAGATATTTACATCTTGCTTCGAGAATAAATCTTGATCTATATCCTTCGCCTTATATGGTGATCTGAACATTGGAAAACATGAAACAAAATTGGTCAAAGCATTTGTGATCCAAAATCCAAATCACTAGCCCATGGCACATTTTGACGAGAAGACGTTCTTTACCAAGCTACATCTAGTTCATCGAACACCAATCCAAACAATCCTATTAGTCACATCTAAGTTGGACCTCGAACGTCACATCAAATCATTTGAACAACTTTTTTTCCAAACCAAGCTTCAACAATCCCGATCAATTGAATCCAATCAATCCATAATCTTGGGATATCCTTCTTGATCATTGTGTTGCTTAACACTATCCTTGCATTGTTGTGCATCCTCAACAATGTTATCATCATCAATCCTTTCATTGTTGTACATCCTCAACAATGTTATCGTCATCAATCCTGATCAATCAAATCCTTGCATTGTTGTGTATCCTCAACAATGTTATCATCATCATCAATCCATCGATTCGATGAATCAACCTTAGCTTGGTCTTCAATAAAATCCCAAACAGAGCACTAATATCATCACATATCCATATCCAAATCATCAAAATCATGCAAAAATCCAAAAACATCAAAAAATTAGAAAATCCAAAAACATTCAAAAATATCAAAATCCAAAAACAAGTCAAAAATAGAAAACATCAAAAACATAGAATCCGAACTACGTCATCTCTGAGCTTAAATGTAGGCAAGGCTCATCTTTGATTAGCCCCCGAGACATCAAAATCCTCAAAACATTCAAAAAACATCAAAATCCAAAAAAATTGAAAACATGTCAAAATCCAAAAACATCCGTAAAATTTTAGAAAACCCGAAAACATTCAAAAAATCAAAAAATCAAAAAATCAAAACATTTGTAAAATCTTGAAAATACCAAAAACAGCCTCAAAACATTTCAAAAATGTCAAAACAATCCAAATATTTAAAAAAATCCATTCGTCTCATCTCGCTTGCACGCACAATAATCAATCATCCATAATAAACTGATCGTCACCTTCACCCTTTGGCAATACAAATAGAAACAATCACAACAATCAACAAAAAATAGGGCATGCAATATTGTTTTTGTATTAACGTAGAAAATAACAAATAAAAAATTCTTTTAAATAGAAACTACAATCTACTGATTACAAACTAAACTTGTAGAAATTTGGAGTTGCACCCACAAACTCAAACTTTCAGGAGCTTCTCAGAGCTCTCTTTCCTTCTATTCGATCTAGAGCTATCTGTTGCTCTTGGAAAACCATTGACCGATCAGGAGTTTTTAGCTAATCACTGTAAACACACACAAAAAAAAATATAGCTACTGTTGTTCAAGAGCTTCTCTGAATCACACAGAGAACCCACACATAAAAAATTCCTTTTCTCAAATACTATTGCACAAAAAATAGAGCACTGATAGCATTAGACACATCCTTATCCAAATTGTCAAAATTGTGTGAAAAATCCAAAAACATCCAAAACATTGAAAAATCCAAAAAAAAATATAAAACAGAAAACATCAAAAACATGGTATCTGAACTACGTCGTCTCTAAGCTTAAACGTAGGTAAGGCTCATCTTTGATCAGCCCTCGAGACATCAAAATCCAAAAACATGCAAAAAAACATCAAAATCCAAAACCATCAAAACATCAAAAAAATCCAAAAACATTCAAAAATCACAAAATCCAAAAACATTCAAAAAATAAAAAAATCAAAACATTTGTAAAATCTTGAAAATACTAAAAACAGCCCCAAAACATTCCAAAAACTTCAAAAACATCCAAATATTTGAAAAAAATCCATCCATTCCATTTCACTTTCACTCGAAATAATCAATCATCCATAATAAACTAATCGTCACCTTCATCCTTTGGCAACACAAACAGAAACAATCATAGCAGTCAGCAAAAGCAAGCTTCAATCGTAAAATCAAAATTGAAACAACAAACCTTTAAACCAAAATCAAACTCTTGATCATTCACAAATATGTCAATCAAACTTATATCAATAGCCTATCAATCAACTTATCAACCCATCATCATCCTATACAATGCATGTCCTAGGATATATCGTTCCGACAATGGGCATCATTTTGGATATCAGTTTGGATTCTTATCCTATCAAAACAAAATCCCTTTGGCTAGAGGTATGAAGAACATTGACCTGTGTGTAATTGATATTTTCTTTTGATTTATCTTATTGCACTCACTCCAAGGACCTCTCAATGATATCCGAATGAAGGATTTAGAGAGATAGGAAGGGGGCAACGATCATTATCTTTTGTCTGTTGTGCTTGTTGGACATTCTTGTAAAATAACTTGGTGAATACTTGCTTTGTTAGGTACATCCTAGCAAGGCTTCCGTATGTCAAGTGTGAACAAGAATACTCCTATCTATTTGTCGAGTCAAAATCCATCTCACTAGGTGCAACGCCATCCTGGTTCTTTATACCTTGATGCATTGTACCTACGTGTGTTATGAAACATAAGGTAAGTAGCCCTTTTAAAATCCCAATCCTTGATAAGAAAATCATCCATCTATCATCATCATCATCTCTAATAAAGTCTCACCAGATCATGGACTTGTGGGATCCTCTTGTCATCATCTCATTTCCGCACTAACATCAGCATCACCAATGCATCCATCATGCATCCATCCTGCATCCACAAAACCGTCAGCATACCACATATCATTCATATCATACATAATAGGACACTTCGATCATTTCACATGCATTGCATTTGCATCATCATCATAATATAGATCTGTTAGTCTAAGCATCTGCATAAATCATCCATTGCATAATCATAGCATATCACATCATCAATCTCATCCATCATCACATCATATCATCATTTAAGTTGTTTAAGATAATATAGATTTGTTGTTCTAAGCATCTTAAAATCATCTCATCATAACCATCCATTTTGAACCTCTTTATCACGAGATCGACCCTCAAATCGAATCTTTTCGCTCGATCTCTTGAGGGGGAAATGTACCAGTGTACTTCTTTCCGCTGGGGCATCTGAAAAATTAGGAATTTTTTAATTTTGATCGCGGAAAGTTTATTCTTTGAACCAACGCAACAAGTACATTGCTTCAAAGAGGGGAAAAAAGTAGACATGCAAAATTAGCATCATGCATTCGATTAGGTCATATTCATCCATTCAGCAAATAAATCAAGTTTATTTATCAATCTCCTAAAGTCATCAGTTCAAATTAAATAAATCAACTTGATCCTAACATCACCCTCCTTTTAATTAAATAAATCAAGCCTTTTATTTAATTAAATATGAAATAACCTTCTATCCCTTTTGATTTAAACAAATCCAAATATTCAAGTCAAAAGGTCAAAACCATCCTAATCATCATTAAGCTAATCTAATCCTAATTAGCCTAACCTAACCACCCATCACATTCTCTAGATAATCCCACTTGCACAAATAAATCAATTTATTGATTTATCAAAATCTTTATTTACTTTCAACTTGGCATAAAGGGAGAATATTCTCCAAGTTTGAATCTCCCCCCAATTTAACATGTACACCCAACAAAGCATTTATGAGCTCTTACATGTCCCTCGCACAAGTAAAACTCAGCATTAACTATCAAATTCAAATTTGAATTTCCCCCTCTTTGGCACATTGACCAAAACTTGCTTATCCTCAAGCCTATCACAAGATGACAAGTGTCCTCATCTCATTGGTCCAATCTTTGTCCCACATTCATCCATTTGGCCATTCTCTCATCAAAATAATCTATAAATGAAAGGCTTCATTCTTGATCAAATCCTCCACAACTCCACAACTCAACTTGATCCACAATCCTCATGCAAGGTCATTCTCTTAAATTGGGAACTGATTTTGTCCACCATCATTTGCAATATCAAGCTTAAGCAATGATTATGAAATGGCTATTTTCTACAATAGCACCAATCCACTATGGGATAGATAGATTTCATGTTTTTCTTTGTATGCTTTTATTTATCTTGTTATTTGATAGCATTTTAAAACATGTTAGATATCTCATATGGATGTTGAAGGTTTTTTTTGCTTAAATACACTAACCATGCTTGTGTATGTTAGTTATTTAACCATATGCAGATTTTGATGTCCACAGGGCACATGTCCACTCTATGCTTATACATTTCTAGATGGCATTCATGATGGTGAAGTTTTGATGGAAGCTAATCCTATGTCGGTTGTTAATGCATTTTGATTATTCCGATCTTTAGAAATAGGTGGCCAATTTGAGGGAAGATTCTCTTCTTTATCAATCGCAGGGAGCTTACCCTAGGAGGATATGCCAGAATTAGATCACACTGATATCATTATTTCGTTGGGAGTTAGAAATAAATTGAGATTGTTGCAGGCTATGCACATAATGGATCTATTGGAAAAGTCTTAGAAAATTTGATACAAATGCAGTTGGTTGTGTAAATCCACACTCCAAAAATTTTGCTAGCATTCTCCTCATGACCACTATGGTAAAGTCCGTGAACCGATGATGTTTCAAGAAAATTTATATGGAAAAAGCATAGAAAAAGTGCATGAACTATTTGGCTCAAGGATGCCATGATTATAGGACATCTATGAGATGGATTCGTTGAAGCTTTAGAAACTCTCATGCAAATGAAATTCGTAGAAATTATAGGATATTATGTTGCTAGTTCAGCTTCTTTGAAGAATTTAATATTGATTATGGGAAAATTGGAGCCAAAATTATTGATGAAAGTTGGACATGGAGAGGACCTAAAACCAGTGTTTGAACTGCTTGCGAACATGTTCCGTCTGTGGTGAATGCAATGAATGACATGATTGAAGATTGTCATTATTCTGAATCTAGCCATAGCTGCATTACACATGCTTGGAGAAGATGTTGAATCCATCTCAAAGAGTTGGAATTTGCTACTGTAAGGCAACCTCTACTCTCCCGAGTTACCAAGGAACTGAAAAGGAAAAGCTGTTTGAGATCTCATGATATTAATATTTAGAGAAAGTATTACTTCTTGACAATGGTTGTGTAATTTTGAATTAACCTTTCCTCATGGGAGGAACAATTTGGGTAGTTCATTGCTCACAATGATTGGGAAAAGGTTTCAGAACTAATGGAAATTGTTCCTCCATCTTTCTTGAAAGAAGGCACATTGCATATTCAATTGGGTTTTAAAGATTCCATTATGACTTCTTCATTCAAGAAAGTGGAATAATATTCACTTATTAAAAAAATGTCAAGAAGTAGTTACGAATCTAAAGTGGAATGTGAAAAGGCAATAAAAAATCCAGAAGGAGGAGTTTTTTAGAGATATCCAAAACAAGAAAAATAAAATTCAAGAAATAGTTACAAGACCGAAGGAAGAGGCCTTTAAAAATTCATCGAAGGCTCATCTATGGGGGAATCTTTTTCTGGCTATTCTGGGAACATGGGAAGGGGCAGTTTTGTTTTCTCTTTTAACACAGTTTGTTGTAGTAGAAGTTTGAGTCTGTGAACTCTTATTTTGATATTGGAGAATAAATGGGACATTTTCAATTTGTGCATTTGTTCATGTTCTCTTAAATTGCAAATAAACTTAGTGTCATTGAAGTTATTCTTCAATGTTTGTTCTGTTATATTGAACTGTGTATGCATTATTTTTGAAGCTTTGAATTCAAAATAATTCATCTGTTGAAGGGAAATTTGCTGCTCATTATTTTCTTGTTTCTCATTATGGGTATGGGAAAATGGGCTTTGTATCATTTTTATGCGTTCACTTCATTTTAAATCAATCCATCACATTTACTTTCATGGTTATGGGTAAATGTTAGTCTTACCTTTCTATCTTCTGGTCAAAGGCATACCCCAGTTTACATTCATTGCATATCTATTGAAGGTAGTTGCGCCTTATAAAATAAGCAGAGAGCACTTGCACTTACCATTGCAAGTGACTCAACTGTTAGCGCTATTTGTTCTTCATTCTAGGTATTTTGAGTCATTTTATACATTCATTTTCGAAGGAAAAATCTGTTAACTAACAGATTTTTGGCAACTTCGTTGGGGAAACGAAGTGGCTTTTGTTTTGTTCTCCCAGAAATTTTAAGGTGCCTCCTCGAGGATGGAGAATGGTGACTCTATTTAATATGAGGATCTTAGAAAATGGTTCCATACCGGTAAAAAAAATGAAATAATTCTAAATTCAAAAGACAACTTACACCAACAATTGCAAAGATAATGGCTGAAGATGATGAAATACTTCAATATTTGTGGAATGATTTTAAAGAAAGTATTTCCGAGGCTAAAAGAGAAAGGTTGTATCCATCAGAAGATCAAAAATATTCATTATTTCTAGAAAAGGTGCATCATAGATATTATTTGATTAAATATCTTAAACAAGAGATTCATCAATTACAAGCTGCAATAGGAAGATTAAAGTGGATTAAAGAAGAGTCTGGAGACGATGATACTGCTATTACATCACATTCTTGTTCTTACAATTTTTCTATGCTTGATGAGTGAAGTACTGTAGATACATGTGTTGCACCACATGAATCCATAAAGACATCTCATCGAACTAGAAATAAGAAATCAATAGCCTCCATGATATGCATGCAAACGAGAGAGATTAAACCATCTCTTATTTCTCCTAAACAAGAGGTACCACCAGAAGAATCTAATATTGTTTTAATTCCTAACTGGTATTTGGAAGGTTCAAGTAATGATTTCTTGTGTGGAATCATAGATGTGAATGGTCATATTACTAAAGTCGAGATGAATTTATTTGCTTGTGATTTCGCTATCACAAAAGGAGGTATGAGTGATGATGCACATATGCCTGCACTCCTTCCTGAACTAGAAACCTTTTCTTATAATATTCTTGAAGTAGACAAGATGATAGAAAATGTTTCTCATAAGGTAACAAATGGAGGTAATGAAGATTCACTGAGAATCTTCTCTTACCTAGAGTTGGAAACTTTCAGTGTTGAGGCAGTTGAAAATCAGCTTGTTTCCAAAGGGTATGAAAATGAGAACTTTCAAAATAACACACAACCAGAGTATGCAGTTTTCGAGTTTCATGAAGGGGATGGTGAAAAGGATCTGCTATAGCCAAAGCCTCAAGAATTGTTAAAATTTTTGGATGATGACTCTCTTGATGAAAAATAAATTATACTTCAGTTTTTATCATCTATTGAAGAAAAAACTTGCATGTTGAAACTCCAGTAAATGAAGTATATGCATGTGAGGATAAAATTAAAAAATTTGACGGTCTGGTATCTCAGATTGGTGAAAGTATGATTAATCTACATCCTCATGAGTCTAGTTGGTGTTGGAAATATTTGAGTGATGAATTTCTTTGTACAAATGAAGAAGTTTCTGCATTTAGATTTGATCCTATGCTTTTTGAATGTGCAATTCAAAATTTGGAGTCTATAATTACAAACTCAAAGATTCTTTTAGCCTATGATACACAAAAAGAATATCTAGGAAAAATTAATGAAGTGTGTCATGAAGTTTTGGAGTCAAACATTGCAGAGAAAGAGGAGTTTGTTCTAGTTGGGGATAATTCTCATTTACAAGATATCAATTTGTATGTTGAGAAAGATTATCATATGCAAGAATGTGTTGGTCCAAAAATTTTAAACAATGGAATTATTTCCACATATAGCACAAATGAAGGGTTTTTATCTCATGGCTTGTGTGTGGGTTTCTCAATCTGAGGGCTACTTTCTCCTTGCTTGCTAAATCAAGTACATTCTTATACCACACTTGATGACATGAAAATAGATGCTAGTAATTGCATGATGGCCAATTTTGATATGAGTTGTCTAGTTGCAGAAGTATATGGTGAGGAGTGGCCTGTTGAAAATAAGTTTTATCCAAAGAATTTTTGCATGGTGTTGTTCATATTCCTCTGATTACGGTGGTCACCAGTTGGCAGTTGATTGTGTGCATGCTCCTCATTCATCTGGTATTATTCCACATAGGCATCTATTTTTCCCAACTAGTTAATGGATTTGCATGACTAATTGGAGTTATTTGAGGTAGGGTCTTCATGACCATGTACATATTAGGAAGTTTTGTTGTGTTGATCTCCTTTCTTGCTTTGCCCTATTTTTGGCTTGCTCTGGTTCCTCTGTCTCCTGTGCTATTTGACTCCGTAACCAATGGACTTGGCCTAGTCTTCATTTGAGATTATGGATTTCTCTACTCTCTCTATCAAAGAGAAGTCCCCAACTAGAGCCAATGTTACCCTAAAATTTGAAATTTAAAAATTCTTCAATTTTTGGTATAGTCCCGTATATGCCCTTGAGCCTACTAAATCCCGAAAAATGATTATTTTTGAAAATATATAAAAACTGATAGGAATTCCTATTATGGGAATGATCCTATCCTTATTTCACCCAATCTAGCCAGTTTTCATGTTAAAAGGCTTCATAGTTTGCAAAATTTTAATCCTTACATTTTCTTGTCCGTGATTTGCAAATTGGATCAATACTTAAGATTCTAGTCATTGGAGGATAAATACTTTCTGGGTTTTGCTCGGGGACATCTCACCACCTTGTTGTCCAAATTTCACATGATACAAAGTTGTTTTGTGTAATATATTGCAAATTTCATCTTTCGGTCAAATGTTGTTTCAAAGGTGATGAATAAAAGCATCATCGGGGTATTATTTTTATCAGTCTCGGGTAGGACTTTAATGTACAATTGCCTCCATTTGGTTTGGAAATTAATCTTGGAAAAAGTATGGTAGATTTTAATGAGTTATTCCAAAGTTAATAAGGATGGAGTAATTTTAACGAAGGCATGGTTATAAATCCAAAGTTTCAAATTAAATGACTTTGCTCTAGTCATGTACCTTTTAAGAAAAAAGGGAAATCTTTTGGGGGTCGCACCAGTTTTGAAAGTTATGAACATGGAACATTATGTGTTGAGAATTTTATAAGTTTTTGAACCCTAAAATGCTATGAATCTTTTAAGGTTGGGTGGTTTATAAGTTTCCAAACTCCAAAGACGCCCGACTTAAGGTTATAAGGTTCGTAAAATACCCGACTCTTTGTTGTTGTGGAGTTTCCAAGTTTTATAACTCCAAATGTCTTAGCTTCAAGGTTCACAAGTTAACATTTTCCCCGATTTCTTGACAAAGCACCTGAACTGTTTGATAAAATGTCTTAGAGAAACATGGTCTCCTGAACTAAAGATTGCAAAATATGCATGCCATGGGTTTTTTGAGAAGGATTTAGAAACTTGCAAACAATTGAAACCAATGTGCACAAAGATGAAATCTACAACCTTCGACAGTATACTCTTGGTTTCCTTGAATTGGAATGCAATCAAATGGAATGGAAAGCACTGGGATGATGTGAGAAGATTCATAAATGGTAATACAAAGATAAAAACATTATTAGCACTTCGCCAAGCCGCGCCAAACTAAAGTCCTCAACTCATGAGATCCATGTTGCTTGGCTTGAAATATAGTAATGGAAATATGTTGGTAAAGATGAAATCTTTCAAGCCAAGGTAATTGATTAGTGTTTTGTCATCCATTAAGAATATGGAGAAGATCTCATATTTAATGCTCTGTGTCTTGCATTTCAAAGTCTTGAGGTTGTCTATGGAAACCTGGGCACATCTCCACTCTATGCTTATACATTTCCAGATGGCATCCATGATGGAAATGTTTTGATGGAAGCTAATCCTGTGGCGGTTGTTAATGCACATTGATCATTCCAATCTCTAGAAATAGGTGGCCAATTTGAGGGCAGATTCTCTTCTTTATCAATCACAAGGAGCTTACCCCAGGATGATATGCTAGAATTAGATCACACTGATATGATTATTTGGTTGGGAGTTAGAAATAAATTGAGATTGTTGCAGGCTATGCACATAATGGATCTATTGGAAAATTCTTAGAAACTTTGATACAAATGCAGTTGGTTGTGTAAAGCTGCACTCCAAAACTTTTGCTAGCATTCTCCTTGTGACCACTATGGTAAAGGCCACAAATCGATGATGTTTCAAGCAAATGTATATGGAAAAAGCATAGACAAAGTGCCTGAACTATTTGGCTCAAGGATGCCATGATTATAGGACGTCCATGAGATGGATTCGTTGAAGCTTTAGAAACTCTCATGCAAATGCAATTTGTAAAAATTGTAGGATATTATGCTGCTAGTTCAACCGCTTTGAAGAATTTAATATTGATTATGGGAACATTAGAGCCATAATTATTGATG
The DNA here is from genome assembly GCA_007258455.2 of Sequoia sempervirens. NCBI lineage: Eukaryota > Viridiplantae > Streptophyta > Pinopsida > Cupressales > Cupressaceae > Sequoia > Sequoia sempervirens. Next base: position 1,282,860,708 of record VDFB02271358.1, on the reverse strand, counting down.
AAAGTTGAACATGGAAAGGACCTGAAACCAGTGTTTGAACTGCTTGCGAACATGTTCTGTTTGTGGTGAGTGTAATGAATGACAGGATTGAAGATTGTCATTATTCTTAATCTAGCCATAACTGCATTGCACAGGCTTGGAGAAGATATTGAATCCATATCAGAGAGGTGGAATTTTCTACTATAATGCACTCTCTGTGCTCTCAAGTTACCCAGGAACTGAAAAGGCACAACTATTTGAGATCTCATGATATTAATATTTAGAGAAAGTATTACTTCTTGATAGTGGTTGTGTAATTTTGAATTAACCTTTCTTCATGGGAGGCATAGTTTGAGTATTTCATTGCTCACATTGATTGGGAAAAAGTTTCAAAACTAATGGACATCGTTTGTCCATATTTCTTGAAAGAAGAAAAATTGCATATTCAATTGGGTTTTAAAGATTCCATTATGACTCCATCATTCAAGAAAGTGGAATAATATTCACTTATTAAAAAAATGTCAAGAAGAAGTTACAAAGCTAAAGTGGAATGTGAAAAGGCAATCAAAAAGCTAGAAGGAGGAGTTTTTTGGAGATCTCCAAAAAAAGAAAAATAAGATTCAAGAAACAGTTACAAGACCAAAGAAAGAGGCCTTTAAAAATTCATCGAAGGCTCATTTATGGGGGAAATTTTTTTCTGGCTATTCTGGGAAAAGGGGAAGGGGCAGTTTTGTTTTCTCTTTTAACATAGTTTGCTATAGTAGAAGTTTGAGTTTGTGAACTCTTATTTTGATATTGGAGAATAAAGGGGATATTTTCAATTTGTGCATTTGTTCATGTTCTCTTAAATTGCAAATGCACTTTGTGTCATTGTAGTTATTCTTCAGTGTTTGTTTTGTTATATTGAATTGTGTATGTGTTATTTTTGAAGCTTTGAATTCAAAATAATTCATCTATTGAAGGGAAATTTGCTGCACATTCTTTTCTTGTTTCTCATTGTGGGTGTGGGAAAATGGGCTTTGTATTGTTTGTCTGCATTCACTTCATTTTAAATCAATCCATCACATTTACTTTCATGGTTATGGGTAAATGATAGTCTTACCTTTTTTCCTTCTGGTCAAAGGTATACCCCAGTTTACATTCATTGCATATCTATTGAAGGTAGTCATGCCTTGTAAAATAAGCAATGAGCACTTGCACTTACCATTGCAAGTGACTCAACTGTTAGCGCTATTTGTTCTTCGTTCTTGGTATTTTGAGTCATTTTCTATATTATTTTTTAAGGACAAATCTGTTAACTAACAAATAGTCAGTGGCAACAAGAATCCATGAGTGACCTCCACTAATTTTTTCTACTATTTACCCAATGAAATTGATTCTCCATTGTTAGAAAGGGGCTTCAACCATCATGGGTCTGAGTGCTAAATTTCCTGAGAACTTTATTTTTCCTGAGAATAGCAGACATGCATCACAATTTTTAACAAACTTGTGAGCATCTTTAAAAATAATGGGCCACCAGAATCCAACTCTCAAAATCTTGTGTACAGTAGTCTTTGCCATGTAATGACCACCACACACCCCATTGTGCATTTCTTGCAGAAGTTCCAATGCTTTTTTTCCATCTACACACTTCAAAAGTACTCCATCCAAGCTTCTCCACCATAACTCATTGTCAATAATCACATACTTGATAGCATGCAATTTCAATGTTCTTTTTTCATTGTCAGCCATATTAGGACATTGAAAATTTTGCAAATACTAGATAATTCTTTTATACCATCTACATGTTTGCATATCAAAAAGATGTGTAACACCAATCACTTTAGTCTGATTAACTTGATTAGCTTCCAAATTTACCTCTTCCATTAACTTGGCTAGGTCCTTTCCTCTTACTAACTTGGTAATCTGAACATCAATGTTAAATTCCTAGATCCTATTGATCCATCTACACCTTCTGCCTATTGTCTCTTGCTAGGTAAAAATGTCCTTCACAATTGCACTTGGTACAAAAGCTATAACTATAGCCCCTTGTAGGAAAGTTCTGAAATTCTTCACAGCCTTCACCAAAGCATATGCTTGTTTCTCAGTAGTATCATACTTCAATTCTGCAGCTTGTAAAGATTTTCTAAAAAATCCAATTGGTTGTTCAAAACCTTTCTCATTTTTTTGTAGTAAGACAACATGAATAGTATGAAAAGAAGCAAAAGAGAAAATGTGCATTGGTTTAGAGAAATTGGGAGACTTCAAAACTAGAGCCTCTTTAATGGCTTGTTTTATCTTCTTGAAAGAATGACTAGGCTCTTCACTCCAAAGTACCTTTTCACCCTTCTTTAGCATTTTGGAAATGGGTCTTGTAATTTTTGCAAAATTGGTTACAAACCTTCTCAAAAAAATTATTTTCCCAAAAAATGACTAGATGCCCTTGACATTTTTTGGCTGAGGAATCTTGTCAATGGCTACCACTCTTTCATGGTCTATCCTTACTCCTTCCTTGGACACAATATGCCCTAGCAATTTTCCCTCGGTGAACCCAAAGGAACATTTCTTTGGATTCAAAGATATTCCATATTCTAGTGACTTGATAAAAAGTTTCTCTAAATGCATGCAATGATGGGTGATCCCACAATAGTGGTTTACAATTTTTGGCCAAACTAGACACTGAAATTATTTTTTTAACTAAATCTTCACATTTGGGCACCTATAGCGGCTAAACCGTGATGAATTTGAAGATGATGCAAACTAGAGTCTCATCACATTTTGTCTATAGATTCTAGAAATATATTTTTAAAAAAATTTGGAATCAGATTGTACTTCTTTTTCCATCTCCCATGAAAAATGGTTTTTTTTAGAAAACAACATTTTTAAAAAGTGACGCACACCGTATAACACATGACTTTTTTTCCATGAAGGATATAATTCTAATTCTTTCGAATTTAGATTTGTAACTCCGATATCTAGTGCTTCAACTTGGTTAGATAGTTTTTATTGAATATTTTTTCTTTAATCAAGTTTCAAAGTCAAACCAATTAAAATTTAGACATAGCATGACCGTATAATGCGTAAATTTTTTTGTATATATCAAAATTCATTTTTTTTTTGGTTGGATCAAGGACTTCAATATCTGGTGCACTCATATTTTTTAATTTTTTTTTGATAATCTGCTATTTTTTGACATGTGTAGAACAAAGACCTTCATTTTTGGTGAAAAACCTATATTTAATAAAACTAAAAAAATAAATACATAATAAAACCAAAACATATCAAAATTATATTCATTGGATAGCTCATTTTGAGGAATACCTGATTCTAGTTGAGTTTGTGAAGTCTCCACCATTTTCATGTTCAAACCGAGCTTTGAAGTGAAAAAAATAGGTTTTTTTTTTTTTTTCGTGGGGAGAATGAGGGTTAAGGGGGGGTTCACTCAAACCAATGTTCTCTCAAACCCTAGTTCTAGTAAACCACCTCACATAATGCATTTTTATTTGGTTTTTGGGAAAGAAACTAGGGAATGGGTTTGCTCGAACCAGTAGGTTTGTACGAAACCCCAAAATCACATTTTTTGGCATGGGGTCATTTTTGTGAGTTTTCCTTCCTCACTAGAATTGTAAACCACTATTGTGGCTTCACCCTGATCCTCTTCTTTCTTAGAATAAGTGGTCAAGTCATCTTGATATACAACCATAAATAAATCAATAAAATCTAAAAAAGCTACATCCATAGCTCTTTGAAAAGTGGCACCTACATTTGTTAAGACAAAAGGCATCCTTACATATACATAGGTACCCCAAGGAGTAGTAAATGTAGCCTTGTACTGCTCAAACTCCTTTACTTTTACTTGATTATATCTTGAAAAACCATCCATAATTGGTAGTAGTTCACAGCTAGTTACCTTTTATAACATAGCCTCCATGTTTGGTAATGGATAATTGTCCTTTAATGAGGATACATTCAAGTTCCTAAAATCAACACACACTCTTATGTCACCATTATTTTTTCACACTGGTACTAAATTAGATACCCATGAAGAATGTCTAATGAGTTTTATAATCCCAACATCACTAAACTTTACCAACTCCTCTTGCATCTTGGGACCTAGAGTAGGATTAATTGGTCTTTTCTTTTGCCTAAAAGGTTTTACATCATCCTTTAAAGGAATTTCATGCTGAAACAATTCCTCCCTGTAAGCTTTCAAGTCATTGTATGACCAAGCAAAGACATGTCTATAATTTTTGAGTAAGGCGATTAACATTTCCTTTACCTTTGGCTTTATCTTCTTTCCTACATAGACTTTCTTTAGGGTATTTACAGTTCCCAAGTTCACTTCTTCTAGGTCCTCTAGGTGAGTAGCAGTTGTTTTGGCCTTGTTTGTATCTTGACTATCAAATACCCTTTCAAGAGCTACAAGGCCTTTGGGGATTTTATTTGTTTTTAATTGGATGACCTCTTTTCCAAACATCGTATCCATTCCATTAGTAATCTCTATAAATCCATTAAAATCAATCTCTTGAGCTTCATATTAATCAACACAATTTAGGAATCTAAGGATATCCTCATCATCATTGAAAATTTTCCAATTATATACATTTTCAGGGATGGACGGTCTTGTCTGTATCTCAACCTTAGAAATTCCTATGAAAGTTATATCATCAGGTCTTAATGCAATATTAGCAAGTAAATCAACTACTCTATTATGTTGTCTTTCCATCCAATCAATTCCAAAAGCATCAAATTGTTCAATAGAATCCCAGTCTGTATTCCTGTATTGCCTCAGTCTGTTATTTTTGCAAACATACATAGCTCTTACTTGGGATATTACAAGCTCAGAATCACCAATTACCATTAGCTTTCTGATTCCATTCTTTTCAACAAGTCTCAATCCCAATAACAAGGCTTCATATTCTGCTACGTTATTTGTATAGACAAAAGATAATGTAATAGAGAACTTATAAGTTTTTCCAATAGGTGATACTAATAAAATTCCTACACTAGATCCTTCTTTGGAGCTTGCACCATAAAAGTAAATTTTCCACAGTCCTTCTTTATTAAATGTTGGAATTGTGTGCCTCAATCCCACAGGCCTAAACCTCTAAGAGAGCAATGTCGGTGTGACAATTGAGATGTCTCACCAAATTGCATAAGTGTTACTTTCATATTTGTATAGCTATACTGCTAGGTGATTGTAAGAGAGGTGTGCTAGTGCGGTGTATACCGCCATCTCATCAAAGCCTTTTAGCTATCTAGCAGTAGTGTGGTTTCACCACTGACCCGTGGCTGTGTTGGAGACTATTGGCAGTAGTGCGGTGTTACCGCCACTCCGTGGCTGTGTTGGAGACCTCTTGTGGTGGTGCGGTGGTCACCGCCACATTGCGAGGGTGTTGTGTCTTGGTTGCGGTAGAAAGTTGAGCATCTGGATTTGTTTGGTTGGACAAAGGAAGTTGATCGAATGACTTGGAAACCGTTGGCCCAACATGGTAAATTGTTAATTGATGGTTTTTCTTCTGTAATGACTAGAAACCGAATTGGTATGTTTCCACGCATGGGTCTGAAGATGTAGTTTTTGACTGGGATTCTCTCAGAAGGAAAAATGCTATAAAGTTGTAATACTTTGTAATAGTGTTGGAATGCTAAAGAATGTGAAGCTGAAGACCTGTGTTGGCCGAGGGTTGGGTTGGTCGAGAGGCTGGCTAGTAAAAGTTGTGCTAACTAAGGAAAGCTGAGGTCATGAGGCCAAACTGGGAGAGAGAGAGAGATGAAGGCTAGAGGGGTAAGTGCACAAAGTTGAGTCCACGAAATGTGGAAGTTTTTTCCTTAGCCAAAAAATTGAAATCGACATTGCAAAAATAGTATCCTGATTTTTAAAATCGGGATCCTGTTTAGCTTCAGGATCCCAAGACTAAATTCCAAACAGGATCCCACTTTTTAAAAATTGGTATCCCGTTTGTTAAAGGGTCCCGAATCAACGGGCATGGAATAGGATCCTGATTAGTACGAAACAGGATCCTGATTTTTATAAATTAGGATCCCATTTTGTAATAATCAGGATCCCATTTTGTAATGGTATTTATTTTTTAAAAAATGAAGAAAGGAATGGGATCTTGTTTATAAATTGGGATCCTGTTTGTCTATCAACAATCGTGCCTTAGTTAATATTGGGGAATAGGATCCCAATTTACAAAATGGGACCCCGTTTTGTAAATCGAGATTCTATTTCTAAAAATTTGAAACTGGATTTGCTTTGTGGTCAAGTTTTTGGTTTCTGTTTTAGTTCGGGAAAAGCATTGGGAATCTGAACCTAGGCCTTCAACCTGGTTTGATCTGCAAGTTGAAGGTCCTAACAATGTTAGAGAAAAATACTGAGTTTGGACATATGGCTGATGACTTTTTTAGCAGAATTTTTTGACGAAATTAAAACCCATTTTAGATGAGAGTTTAGATTCCAATTATGTAAATTTTTTTTGCAATTAGATTATTTTTTCTATTTTTCAATTAATTTATGAGGAAACTAGTTCATAAACTTTAAATATTAGGGTTTTTTACTATTTTAATAACTTTTGATCAACATAAAATTTTGATGAATGGATTGCATGAGAATAAACTTTAGAAAATTATTTTCAATTTAAAAAAAATCAAAAAAATGATAAGTTTAGGTCATCTTATGCGTGTCGTACATGACGATTTTTCAAAACAATAAATATGCCTAATAAAAATTTAACAAAAAAAATATTCAATAAAAAATTACAAAAAACATCTAATCTAAATGGACAATGTGCAAGCATGCACGTCCTTATTGAAAGCAAGTTAACTGGAACACTACCCTCAGTTAATTGAAAACCCTAATCCTAACTCTTGTGAAGATAATTCCAAGGAAGAGATATGCATGTATGAAATCAGCAAGTGAACTCAAGACTAAAAGTCAAGTTAACCTCTGCTCCTGACTCTAACCTCAAAACTAACTACAAATACCAACTGGCAGATAACTCCAAGTCATCTGTGTCCATCAAGTCATCCAGGAACTGATTGATGGCACTGTCTTCTGGCACTTTGATGCTCTTCACAATGATGACTTGCCTCTGGCACTCAACATCACCATCCTTAATTTCTTTTTGGCAGTTTCTGATATCTTCGGTTGCTTTCTTGAAACTAGTGGTCATCATAGAGATGTGATCGAGAATTCCCATCAAGATATCACGAACATGCTTTTGGAACTTAGTTTGTACAGCCTTGAAATTAGCATAGGTACCATCTTCTTGAAGATAATTTTTACATAGCAGGGTTTACATTTTTCAAAAGGCATTTAACTTATTTTATTATTACCAGGTAACACTAAATCACCACAAAATTTTCTATAAAATTTAGTTTGTGTTGTATCTAATAGTTGTTTTGGGTGAGGATCATGAACTTTGGACCCCACCCTTAATTTTAAAACATCTCTAGCATTAGATGATACCCTAGTATTATCATGCCAATATTTTTCAATCAAAAGTTTAATTTCAACATTTGATTTTATATTAGACCTCGGGATTCGACCACTGAAACTCCAACATTGGTTGATAGGATCATTTTCTATACTTTCTCTTCTTTTTGCCACTCTTAGCAATGTTTTAGGATATATTTTTAAAACTTCACTAATATTGCTTACCATTCTTTTATTCAAAGTTGTTTTATTAACTATAGCAGTTGTTATAGCTCTTCTTGCTGTATTTTTATCTTCAGATAGACTATTTTTCCCAATAGATTGAATGGCACTAGCAATAGTAGACATAGCATGTTTTAATGATTAATCTTTTCTTCTTGGTTTAACAAAAAAGCCTAACCTTTACATTATTTTCCTCACTTTTTGCATTCTCATCAATTGCATTATTAGTTGACATTGAAATACAATTTTTATCGAAAAACAAGCTTTAGTGAGTCACAAATATTTTCCCAAAAGGATTTAGAAAAATACGATAATTTAGGTCAAAATATGGATGTCGTACACATGCATGGTATGGTAAAATAAAGCGACTTTTAAATAGTGGGTTTTAGAAACACCTATTGATACACAATTTGTACAATCTGGGTATTGAAATAAATTACATATTTGGAAACTAGACTCCAAGTACTACATTTTATGATCAATGACGTTTTTGAAGATTCGATCTCTAAGTGCTTCAAATTTTAAGGTCAAATGTGTCAAATTCTGAAATTAGGGAAAACACCCACTTTTTGGCCAAAAAGTGGACTCAACTTCTTGCCAACACTCGGAGCAGGAGAAGGAAGTTCTATTCTGAAGGTGGTTACTCATCCATTCTCTCTCTATGGATCGAATGTGAAACTACCTCTATGTGAATCTGATATGTATGCTGTGAGAGTGTTGTAACAGAGTGATGATTGTAAGCACTTGAGAGGTTGATCAGAGGTCCATGAGAGAGGATCTACACTGTATATTGTGAAAGGGTATTGTAACAGTGTGAAAATCATATAAGGGGTTATGCTATCTAGTTTCTCTCCCGAGTGAAACAAGATGTAATATTTGTAAAGGCTTAGTGCTTGAGTTGTATTTGTAACTGTTTTGTTGCATGAATAATATCATAGGTGAGCTAGGCTTTTGGAGTGTGGGGTTTTTTACTCGAAAGGGTTTTCCCTTGTAAATTTGTGTTCTATCTCATCTTTCATGTTTCATGTTTCTTGGTTAGAATTTGTTAATGCTTGTTGAAACTGGATTTGCATGAGTTTCTCTTAGAAGGGTTAATGTGGGAAAAGCACTATGTCTGATTCTGCTTTGTGGCACAGTTGTATGTGTCTTTGAGGCAATTTAATAAAATTAAAAGTTACTGAAGGCACTACTGTTCTTGGAGGTTTCTCGAAGATGATCAAAATTGCCCAGCATCAGATATTCTTGAAACTTCATTTTCTATAGGTTTAGGATGTCTCTCAATCTCTCTTGGTGCTTCTTCTACCTCAAAATCACCAATATCAGTATTTATGAAAATAATTGTGTCATCTTCAGGAACATGTTCCAACATATGTGGTACCCTAGATTCTCTCATTACTTGGACATTTTTACCATCAATCAGAAATGTGGAATAAGACATGTCATACTGCATACTACCTCCCATAGATGCACTCAGTTTTCATGACAATAAAATTCCATAGGTGGGATTTCAACCACTACCACACTCATTTTAAACTCTTTGTTAGGGTAAGTTTCCAATCTATATGGAAGCTCATTTATCACACCTACCATAGGGACCTCTCTGGCATCCATGGCATAACACTTGCCATGAGTACTATCAACCCTTAACCCTAATGCATCCATGATTTTAACTATCATGATATTTTTTTGATGTTCCAGAGTCAATAATACAATTCTTTATAAAATTCCACCAACCACCAAGGTAAGAAAAAATGGACTATCTTATCTAGACAAGTGTTTACAGAATTTCCTAGGAAAATATGGGGAATCTCAGTAATTACTCCCTCAAATTCCTTACCCTTCTTGTCCTTTTCATTTAATTTGGATGGAGTGAGCTCCAATAAATTGTTACAGGTTGTAGCAACACCATTGATAAGGGCCACTGCCTTTTGTTTATGTTTCTCTATCCTCATCATTTCAAGAAAAGGTACGAACACTTTAACTTGGCTAAGTAACTAAAACATATTAACAAGAGTATACCTGGGAATTTCAATTGAAGGCATACCTTGTTTGTTTCTACTATCTTTCTATTGATTTTTGGTTGCTTTATTCTTGTGTTTAGCATCCTTACTTATGGTTTCAGGAGCTTGCTTCTATGTATTTCATTTCTCAGCAAAAAAATTATGTCGAGGAGTAGCTTTTGGCTTGTCTTCTCTCTTGGCCCAAATTTTATCTCCCTTGCCTTCTTTAGTTTTGAATGCTTCTACTTTTTCATCAGGTTCATGTTCGTTGCCCTTAGCATTTTTTTCCTTGATGAAAAAACCAGCAGGATTACCTTGTTCACCTCGAATAGTTCTATTCCTCAAATGATAAGAACTCCTAGATTGAGCAGCTAAGACTGTTGTATATTTTAAAATTTCATCTACAGAGGGTCTTCTTAATGAAACACCATCTTTAATTGCCTCCAAATTGTAAGCCTTAACATCACTAGTGTCATCCTCATTAGAAAGAACTTGCTGATGATATGCATTAGCAATTTTCCTTTGATTATCTACATCCACTTCTTAAGGACCTTCATCAAAAGAACATTCACTACATGCAACGTCAGAATCACCCATAATCATAAGTACATTATCATCCTCTTGATCTTGCTGATCATAGTCTTTGGGTATGTCATCCTCTACTTCCACCATCTGTGCTACTACACATTCCTATGAGGAATGTGGCATTTGGAAAGTTATACACCAAGGAGTATCTTCAACAATATTTCTTGAATTCTTTTGCAAAGGGTTTGGATGAACTTTGTTTTGGGTATTCCTCTGATTGTTTAAGATGGGCTTCCCATTGTACCAATTGGTATTGTAAGGGTGATCTTGCAATTTAGGGGACCTTTCATTCCTTTGGTAGTTTGTAGGTTGGACCTTCTCTTGACTTGCAATTTTATCATTGATAGTCTTCATAAAACTATCAAATTTTTTCTCAATTGTTCCCCCTTTAGTGCCTGAACTCTTTTCTTCCTTTCTTGAGCTTTTGAAGAGTTTTAGATTATCTCTTCTTCCAGATTTACCAGTTACTTTGCTAATATTTTCAATATACTCTGCCATCTTGAAAGCTTCCCTTAAAGACTGAGGACACTTATCTAGCAAACGATAACTCATTTTTGCATCAAAAGCATTGCAATGATTTACCAAACACACATGATCATTTAAGTGTAGATGAGGAGGTAACCTTTTTCTAGCCTTTTGGAACCTTTTATTAAATTCAACAATAGATTCATTAGATCCTTTAACAATATTATTTAATTGATTCTACGAAAAACATGAATCATTCTTGTCACTACATTGTTCTCTAAAAACCCTTTTGAACTCCTCCCAAGAGCCAATGCTCTCAACAGGTAAACTCCTGTACCATTCTCTTGCATCCTCAACGAGAGACTACATGAACAACTTCATCATGACATCTTTTGTCTCCACCTCAAAATCATCCATAACATTAGCGAATTCTTTGAGATGGTCTTCACCACTTAAAGCATTATTTCTGGAGAATTTAACTAGAGCAAGTTTGGAATCTTTAGGGAATGGGTTTGGGTAGCTAGGTATTCCATTGAAACTAGCTACTGGCATCTATCTACTTGGAGTGGCCTCCTAGTATGTTGATCCCTATGATCATCTATGTGCTCATCACCTTTCTTGCTACAGAGTAGCTACCATATTTTTTCTTTCCACTTTCATTATCACCTCCCACTTTCTTACTTCCCTCATCATCTTCAAAATAAGACTTATGATTCTTATTTTTACCTCCATCACCACCTCCTTGATCTCCACCACCACTTCCACCAGGAGTATGTCCATCATATTTCTTCTTTTGCAACTCACTATCAGTATGTCTAGATCTTGAAGCCTCTAGAATATGGGTAGAAATTTGAAGGAATGCAATCTTCCTAGCCATTTCTGCATTAGAAGCTATTATTTCAGCTTTTTTCAAATCTTCTCACAACTTTTCACTTTCCAACTGCAACCTTAATATCTTAGGATCTGGAGGCATATCAGATGGGGTTGGGTCAACTTTGGCCTTATTTTTGGGGATTTTGGTAGATGAAGTATTGGTTTTATCATTGGTTTTGAACGTAGTTTTCTTGGGTTGGTCAATAGGTCTCTTCCCATGATCTACAAATGACATTTTAGGATTAACGGGAGGGTCTGAGGCTCTAGTGGTTGAGACATATGTTGTATAAGTATCATTAGATGAAGCTCACATTGAGATTGTTGCTCTAGGAATATCATTAGTAATCTTAGAGGTAAATTTAGAATTATTTTCCTCAAATGTTTTACCCCTCGCGACCTCTTCTCTCATCTTCTCCATTTTTTTTCTTCTAGTATCTCTCTCAAGTTGCTTAGCTCTAATCCTATCTTCCTTCTCTTTTAATTATTTCATTCTCTTTTCTTCGTGTTCTTGAAATCTTAACTCCTCTTCTTCAATGGATTTCATGTCATTATCTATATCCTCCTCATTTTCTATAATATCCCCATGCTCACTTGGGGTAGGAGTAAAATAAGGCTCATAAGCAGGGTCCTCTTTAAGAGAGAAGTGGACTGGCTCATGAAGGGATTTACCTCATGGCTTAAAATTATTTCCATTAAAAATGGAACCAATTCTAGGGGTTAAAGAATCAAAGAACTTATTATTTTCCCAAAACTCCCACCTATCTTCCTCTCTTGAGATATTTAACTCGCTATCAAAGAATTGTTCAACTGGAAAACTTCCTTGGTCTACATTAGACTCTTGAACTTTATGTCCTTCTTCATTGACACTAGCACTACTTATATCAACATGAAAAGTAGGAGATATATTAGGATTGGAATCCATAGACTTACTTGGTTCAGAATGTTTCCTGACCCATTCAGGTTGCTTTTCCTTTGTAGGTTCAGATTTTTCCTTCTGCTCAGGGTGCTTCTTCACATAACTTTTGCTCTTCCTCATAATGTAAAGTACTATAAAATCTTTCTTGTTGTTTTCCTTTTGAGAACTAATATTCACACTGGTACTAGAGAACTCAGAGTCGCTACCCAGAATACTGGGAAAAAAAAGTGATTGCACTTTGATTTTGTACTTGTTACTCCAGAAAACACTTTAAACATTACCTGACAAAAGGTGGTAGAATGAACAACACTTGATGCATAAGACCTAGTATGATGGGAATAATGCAACAAATTTAAAACTAATTATTCCTTAAACAATAAAGAATATCACAATGAAAAACTAACTTTGACTATGCCTGATATGAACTTATAGACTTTGGACTTAGCTAGTCCCCAACAGAGTCACCAATCTATTGGTTATTTTTTTTAAGAACCAAACTAATCTCCAAAAATACCTATGAATTTTTCCATTTCCAATTATCACTAATTCTAAAGGGATTGACCAATGAACAAATAGTGGTTGCTAAACTTCTATTCCTACTCTTCAGGCTCTATGAAATCCAGGAGGGTGATCCCAAAATGTATACTTAAATACTTATCACAACTAAAATCAAATACATTGTCAATAATAGATATCTCTCATAGAACCACTCAATAATATGCATCAAATAAGTTGGTAGCTTATGTATCAATGTTATATGTATTGAGTATGAGAGAGTAGATTTCAAGCAAAAAACAACAACAATAGTATTCCCTTGATATTCTATGATTTAAAGATTGAGTAGTTACTGAATCAACACTGTAAGTGTAACACAAATACTTTGCATGAACTAGTGTGTTTATCCCAAGCATTGAGTCAATACCATTTTATATAACCTATTAACAATTTAGACAATAGCACCTATAACCTCAAGAAATCTTACATTACAACATTCCTCTGTGACATTCTTGATTATTACTTCTTACAAATGTCCTAGCACATAGTTCATATAACTCATTAATCTCATAGAAGCACTTACATTAATTCATTGAATCAATAAGCAAGCATGAAAATAAACATCCATTAGGTAATGACAAAGACAAGTGAAAGGAATCCTTGATTACTTTCAATCATAACTCATAATACACATACAAGGAGAGACAATAAACATGAAACTGATATTATCCTGTATAATAAAATGTTATATCATTATCAGTCTTACATGCATAAGTATGACCTTCAAAAAAGAAACTTAAAAAAAAGACTCTAAAACTTGCTTTGTATTATCTTGACAATCTAACAATATTAATTCAAAAAGTTTCAACTCTAGTGCTACTAGTCCTGAATTCCTTCTTATAGAGATGAAGGAGAAAACAAGCCTCAAACTAGATAGCACACATGTCATGATTCCATTGGACTACTTGCAAAAATATTCCCCTTTCAGTTATACTTGAGTCTTCAGGTGGAGCAAATAAACATGAGGCAGAATTAACCTTAACTCTTCATGGAAAATAGGCCCCACCTTGAAAAACATCATTAGTTTGTTACAATAGTTACAAGATATTCCCCATGTGTTCAAAATTCCAACTATGGGAGAATCAAAATAATAAAACTAACGAAGAAAGGAAAGGAAAGCAGGAAAACAAATACAAATTTGTTAATCCACATTAGCACGACATGCTATTCATTTGAAATTAAGGAGATAATAATATTCTACCATGTTATACAAAAAGCTTAATTTGTAGTGCATTCAAGCTATGCATTATTCCTCTCATGTCCATTATTATCCTTATTCAATGATCCACACACATATTCATTATGTGTATTTCTCCAACCAAGTGTTGTATTCCTCCTCAGTGGGCCATTTAATATTCAATAAATCCTGGACCTTAGTAATGTACTGAGAGTACCTTGCATCAATTAAAATACTAGCCTCCTTAACAAACATATCCATTTTTGATTCAATTTCCACCATTGTGTCAATATTTGAATTGAGCAAGATGTAATCAGTGAAAAATAAGGTCATCATATCCACTCCAAGCATTCCTCCCAAATCTGTTTTCCAGGTGTCAAATGGATGCAGTTTACCTTTTGGATTCAATATTTGAGGCATACCACGTTCCTCCATCTCCTTGAATATTTTGAACTTACTCTAGAGATTTATACCCAACATTCCATGGAAAGTAGTTATCTCATTTATTGAGTCAATAGTTTTCAAGATGTTAGGAATATTTGTGGGTGCCTCGATGTCCTCATTCATTTTTGGCAGCATTTCTTTCAAAGCATTTACCCTAGCAATCCAATTATTCCATTCATTCCTGAAGGCCTCCTATACTTGCAGATACTTTGTAATTTCCTTATGAATATTCTTATAGGTAGCCCAAAAATGATTAGCTCTATGGACCAAATTTGTCACCCTATACCTTAGCACATCCTTAAAAATTTCATTGGCAACCCTTACTGTTTCCAGTTTGGCCTGATTGACATTTTCCTTCTCAGTAGTCAACTTTTCTTTCAAATCATCAATTATTAGGGCCAAAGTCTCCCTATCTTGTGTAGACATGTCAAATGAAGAAGAAGAAGGTTGAGTCATTTTTTTTTATTATCTTGAACAATGGATCTCATTGGATTTAGCTCATTCAAGGCCTTATTATATTCCTTAACCAAGGATTCATATTTTTTCTGAGAAATATGTAGAGTATCCACACTAAGCATTGCAACATGTGCAGTTAACTCAGCTTCCTATATAGAAGTTATGTCAGTAGCTCCCTTAACCACTAGTGAACCAATAACTTCTTCAATAGGCCTAGAAACCTCATGTTTACTAGTATTAGGTTCCATATTCCAAATTGCAAGGGTATGCAGCTTTGGACTATATCCAGAAAAAAATACTTTATCCTTAAATTGATCTTAAGATATCAAAGCTTGAGGATCTCTCCTAACTGCATCATATGCTATGGCAGCAATGATAGTACATCCTGGTAACAACATGATTCCACTATCTTTGACAATCCTTCGAGCCTCAATGGGAGTAATAGTTGCAATTTCAGCCCTAATTTTCTCTTCCTCTACTTTCTCAGCTTCCTCCTGATGAGAAGGGTTAGCATTGACTCAGGCTGATTCAAGTCTCTCTTTTATTTCCTTACTCCATTATCGAATCATAAACTCCTGAAATTCTTTGGTCTGTTCAAATTTATCATCAACCAAAAACTCATCACACTCCCTAATCCTGGGATCATCATCATTTTCTTTGTCATACTGCTACTTGACAATCCTGTCAGTAGGAACATCTGAAATGTGATTTTCCTCAATATGATGAAGGATAAATTTCTTCTCCACCTCCTCATTTTCTAGAACATGTTCTACCATTTGTTCCTCCTTGATCTCTTGAACATCTCCTAAAGGCATTATTTTTCATAATCTTCTCCTCAAGGTTTTTCATAGCCGTGCATTCTCTTTTCCTAGCCATAATAGCCTCATTACTTGTCAGATTTCTTAATACATCATCTCTATATAAAAATTCATGATGTATGATTCCTAAGCCCTTTTGTCTTCTTCTTCCTACCACAAACCCTTCTGGATCAAAACTCTAATCTCATTGATAGGCATTTTGAGATTATTTACCATAATTCCAAAATTTTCATACCCCTTAGGGGCATGATCTTGAAATAAGAAAAAGTACATTGGGGATGTATTACAGTGCCCTTTTTTCCTTTTCTAAACATTTCATAATCCATGACATCAATTTTCCACATGAGCTCCATGAAAGAAAATTTGTCTAAGACATACAAAGGTAGACAATGAGGTGCCACCTTAGCTCCATAAGCCCTTATAAAAGTATATTAAGAATGTAGAAACCAGTCTGCCCAATTATGTATTGCTTTAGAGCTTGGTACATCCTTTGGGTGCATAATACTTCTTATTTATAGAGAAATTCTTAATCTAAGTGTTACATCCAATGACTCTAAGATACCATATCTTACAACATTGGTAAAAAAGATGTAATTGAAATAGGAGCAATATTGATCCTAAATGTATGTCCACATTTGTATAGGGATAGCATTATTTTCACTATCCTTAATCTTTATATTTAGTTTCCTTTTCCACTCATAATCACCTTCCCATAAGAGCATATGCATTAATAAAGAATAATGGGGAAAATAGAAGGGGAGCACCTCCATTTTCAAATTGAGAAAATCCTCATGCATTCATTCAACAAAAAAGTTAGCATAATCAAAACTAGTGTTTTGATTATAGTCTTGTATATCTGCCACCATCGCCAATAAATCAAGAGCTATCCTAAACTCAAAATCCTAATCTAGTACTTGATTTAAAAAATAATAAGTGTTTTTGAAATAATCCTCAAATTCTTCACACTTAAAAGGCTCAACATCCTTAGCAGTAAATCTTTCCCTGCTCCTTTTATGTCACACAAGCATTACTTCTTTGAATGCAAATTTTATCTTTTCATATTCAACATACAAGTCAGCACACCTGAACTTTGTAGTATAATTGGGATTTAACCCAAATACATCTATCATCTTATCCTTTGTTACCTCTAAAATTATATCACTATTCTCACTTTTGATTGTCTTGCCAATAGGGTTATAGTGCCTAGCTAGCTCCATGATTAAGTCAACTTCTGCAAATACATTCGAAACCACCAACTTTGCAAGGTTCAACCCCCATAAATAGCATGTAGCTTACTATAATTTCTCCAATTGAAAGCATACCAAAAAAATTGCCGTCCACTTTGGAGTTGGGGTTTTTCACCAATTTCACCGGCATTATTAATCAACCTAGTGGTCACGACAACTTGTCTTGTGGGCCTTTTACCAATTCGTGACCCTCCTTTGACACCTCCATAGGTTTCTTGCATAATTTTTTTTGTTTCTTTCTTTGCACTTCTAGATCTAGTGGAAGCAGGAGGGGTACTTGGCGAAGGGTTAGACATAGTCACTGGATTTGGCTTAATTTTAGCTGAAGTATGTTGAGTTTTAAGTCTTTTAACCCTCTTCTATTTTGGTTTCCTTTTTGGTCTAACACTATATTTACTAGGCTCTAGGTCACTCATACTTGTAACGCAAATGGAAACTAGGGTTTACAATTTCTTACGGCCAAATAAAACCCCTTACAATTATGATAGGACAAAACACTACTATTGAGTAAGACACCTTTCTTCATAATTTATATAGTGCTCAATCACCAAATTAAAATTACTAAAATGAATAAATTTCTAATTCCCCCAATTTTCCTACCAACTTTCCAGGGCATTCACCTTACTACTTCAATTAGGAGGAGATATTAGTTTTTCTTACTCGGGTGAAAGCAGTGTCATTCTAGTTATTGATAACTTTTGGAGCTTACGTCACAATTTCTTTTGCTTCTGGTATTCTTTTCACTAGCCAATGAATTTGAATGCATGATCAACAAGGTATATACTTCTTGTTACAGTCGAGAGAGAAGCATGTCACCATTAATACTCGATAGTAAGCTCGCGCGAGTGAACTGACAATTAGTTGTTTGGGTTTAAACCTTGATCGTTGATCCTTCAGCTTTAAAACTACATCAATTTTTATTAATCCATCTCTCCACCTTCCTCTTTGCTTTATACAAAATCCTTAGGATTTACCCATGTTACCTCTTTCTATAGTGGTTGTCGCCTGTCCCTGATTTACTTCATTCTCGTCCAACTCTATCAACGATGCAAGTGTTTTATGTGATAAAATCTCAACCCTTAGATATGCAGCCTATTTTGTGATCTCATTTATCTCCATCGCTCCTCGCTAATTCAACTTTGCACCTTGGATTTTATCAGCGACAAGAGATGAAAGAACCATATTTTGACACGTAAACTTGCATAAATAATTAATGACACAAAAAGCTATTACAAATAAGATGTATTTAGGTTAGCGAGAGAAACCTTCTTAAAAGGAATCATATCGCTCATTGCTAATCCTCCTCATAAGGTTTACAATCAATTAGCGATGAGTGATTATCCTAATATCATTACATATCACATATAACTAATCAAGAACTTAGCACTAAAAAAAAATCGGTGAGATGTGATGTAATTGGAAACTCATCTCCTTGCTCATCGTTGATTTAAAAAAATCACTTCATAACATATTTGTGATAAGGGTTGAAAATATGATCATAAAACTAGAGGGCATCGCTTATCGCTATTACAACTTTAAGAGGTCAGAAATAATTAGCGATAAGTGATCCCTCAAGAACCTCGCTAATCACTAGTTACAAATAAAATTTCAAGGAGCAATTCATGATGAGTGATATCAAAGAAATATCACCTCATCCCTCATCACTGATTTAAAACATACTTTTCAAAAGTGATCAACAATGAGCGGTAAATACATAAGGTCGATTGAACTTATGTGAAAACATTTAGGCACGTGCTCATAAGTTTTTTTAATGGAGGGGAATTCCTAGGATAATATGATAGATAGAAAAAGACTTAAAAACCCCAAAATCATTATAACAAAGGTTTTTGGACCTATGATGAGGGAACCGGTTGGCAGACAACAACAATAGATGAATTTTTAAAAAAAATGTGATTGACAAAGGGCAATAGGGAGCAAAAGAAAAAGAGAATTTTCAAGTGCTTTAATAAAATGAATCATAATCCCTCCTAAATGCAATCAAGGGTTTGAGATGGGACATGAGAATTAAGGTTCCACCAGTTACTGCTCAAATTAGGGATCAATGTATAGGAGCTTAGAGCTCTTAATGAATAGGAGCTTATGTAAGAATTTTTTTGGAAGAACAAAATGCAAGTTAATTGTCTTCAAGAAGGTGATAAAAAGTCTCAATTTTTTTAGAATTCTATCAAGGATTGGAGAAGAGGAAATTTTCTTCATTCTATTTCTTTAGCCTAAGGTGTTCCCCTCTCCTCTTTTCAAGATATTTCTTCAAAAGTATTTAGATACCTTTCCAATTTCTTTTTCTTAGAGTTTGGCTCTCATGCTATTGAAAAGTAAGGGGTTATCATGATTTTCCTTCCCCTTTTATTCTTTGATAGAATGAATAATTGGATATTGAGGCTAATTTTTATGGATGAAATTGAAAAGGTGGTGTTTCAAATGAAGAAAGATAAAGCTCCTAGACCTGATGGTTTTCTAGTTGATTTTTTAGGAGTTCTAGGAAATTGTAAAATATGATTTATTCAAAGTGGATCAAGAATCTTAATATATCAAACAAACGTTAATGGCTTTCAATTCCACTTTTCTTGCTTTGATTCCTAAGAATGAATATTCCATATCCTTTGGTTCTTTCTATCCCATTTCCTTATGTAATGTTACCTATAAGATCATTACTGAGCTTATTGTAAAGCATTTGAAGTATGTTCTAGCCTCCCTCTTTTCTTATGAGTAAGATGGCTTCACCAAAGGTTTCCAAATTATTAGAGGGGTAATTATAGCTTTGGAGGTAATCCATTCCATGCTTGAACTTCCAAGAAGAAGGGTATGTTTATCAAGCTTGATATGTCTAAAGCTTATGATAGATTTCAATTGTCTTTCCTCAATAATTATATTTTGGATTTTAGTTTTAGTTAAGGTTGGATTGACTAGATCTTGAGTTGCACATGACTTCATCCTCCTTAACAATTATTATCAATGGTATCCCCCCCAAACAAAATTAGAAGCTCATTGGGTACAAAAAGGTGGTCCTTTATCACCTTATTTATTTATCCATATGTTAGAAGGGATTTGTAGATTTCTTAATTCCTAAACTTGGCTAATGGTTATATTCAAGGATGGTCTTGTTTGAGAAATTAGAAATCTTTATCTCACCTCTAGTTTTTGGATGATACAAATTTGTTGGGATTTCCCTCTATTAAGGAAGTGAAAAGTCTTAGGAAAGTATTGGATATTTAGTTGGGTTCTTCAGGTCAAAAATTAATGAAGATAAGTCAAACGTTTTATTTTTTAACATTCCTAAGATTATCAAGCACATATTTACTAATATACTTCATTTTGTAATTTGGAAGTTACCGTTTTAGTGTATATGGGCATCCCTTTAACTTCTAGTAACCTTAAAAGGGAGTAGTGAAAGAAAATATTAGAGAAGTTCCCAGTGAAGGTTAGTCATTAGATCTTTAGATGGTTGTCTTTTGTTGGGAGGCTAATTCTATTAATTTTTTTTTTCAAGTACTTCCTATTTATAGATTCTTTATTTTATCTTCTCATAAATGATTTCTAAAATAATTTGATATGATTTCTAGAAATTTCCTTTGGGAAGGGAATTTGGAGACTTAAAAATTGAATTCTATTAGTTGGGACCAAGTCTATAGGAAAAAACGTTTTAGTAGACTTGGTCTATGACATGCAGTGCCTAATTGACATGCCCTTATTGCTAAACTCTTATTGAGATGGTGCAAGGATCCTATAATACCATGGGAAAAAATTCTAAACTATAAATACTTAGGTGGTGTTTCTGATGAAAATGTTTCTAGAGTATCTTGGTTGGGAAAGTTTTTATGATATGGGATACAATTATGAAGGGTGCTTCGATTGTTAAGGAAGGCCTATTTTATATTGTTTTTGATAAAAAATCAAGGAAGGGCCTTGATCCTATTACAAAAGAGGACATTATATAAATAGAAAAATAGAGAGAGAAAACTCAAGCACTAGAGTGTGAACCTTGTATGTTTTCCCCTAAGGGATTGCCAAGAAAAAATGAGTTCTTCTTAGGAGTACATTTCTTTCTATGTTGCACAAATACCCAAGAAGAATCCATGACCATATTTGAATGATTTAGACATCAAGAGGGAGAAGCCCCTTCAAAATGACTAAAAATGGAGCAATAAGAACCTCAAGTTAAACAACCATGTCCAAAATTAAAGAAACAAGAATAATATTAAAGACAACCCTATCCAAAATCAGAGTAGTTGGAGCCACAAGAGAGGTAGCATCTTCAATAATAGCAAACAGAATAGAAACAACCTTGTCCAAAATCTAAGTAAAAAAAGTCATAAGAGAAGACTCACTATCAGCATTTGGAATATTCATTTGAGTAGGAGGATAAGGGATCTTGGAATCCTCACTATTAGTAGAAGAGGCATCATCAAGGTACATGGTTAGATAGTCCCATAGATAATTCTTCCTCCAAGTGGAGAAAGATGTAGGATGAGAGCCATGAGGATAGTCATGATCCAAGTATCTAGTATCAAAACAATGTCTACAACGAAATATGATTCTTTCGTAATCCACAAGATGAGATAAATACTAACCATTAACTTGAAGCACAATGTCACTAGGTAGTTCCTAAGTGAAATAAATATTGACCAAATTTGAGTGTTGCAAGAATGAGTCAAGTTCTTGGAAGCAATTTCCACTTTCAAGAACTTGTTGAGAGCATTACCAATGCCTTCAAAATAAAAGGGACACCAAAAATTTAAGGGGAGATAAGGAAATATCACACAAACATACATAACATCAATGGGTTCCTTCAAGGGGTTGAATGAATGAAACCAAGTCCTCATCGACAGGGCATGAGAGCCCCAAACCCACAAACCATGATCTAAGACAACCTGTATATTCTTAGAATAATTATAAAAAACAAAAAAAATCCCTTAGTGAAGGGGTAAATCTCAATATTACCCTCCACAAAGGGTGCCCAATGCTTCGAGTTCTAGAGATGCAGATTTGGGAGAGGAGATAGATGGAAGAAGCTATAGATTAACATCATTTTAGAGAAAAAATCAAAGAAATTTGAGACTTCCTACCCAAGATAAATCACTGGAGTAGCATGATCACACATCAGAGGGTGCACAGAGCCCACCCCCACCATTATGTATTATACAACATCAACAAAATATGGAGAGCTTGCAGCCATAATAGATACCTTAAAGGTAGGAGAGTCATCAACCTCCCCTACAATAAGAAATCAAGGGGCCAAAGCCTCCAACATAGAATAATCATCTATCATTGGATCAGACAAGTCTATAATGAGTTTACACCCCCAAAAAATAAGTGGATATAATAATACACATGAATAAGAGGTAGGGGAGCGGGAGGGGTTGGAGGAATATGAATCACGCGATTCTATTATTGAGGAGTAGGAGGTAGGGGAGAAAGAGGGGTGGGATAAATTGAATACCTCTTTTGGATTGTTCAAAGTGGGTAAAATTTCCTTTCTAGAATGACTCTTGGGAATTGTGTTGCCTAATTATTTCTTCTTATCTCACCTTAAAGCCATTAAGTGATATCTTTCTTGAAGAAATATGATCAAAGGTGATTGATTTCAAAACCTTTGTAAGGTTTGGGAATTCTCAAAAAAATCCATTCGAAGGAACCTAATAGTTGACCTAGAAGGGGTCTCTTAAAGATTACAATAATCTATCTTCTATTTTAGCTTCAAGAAAGTGTTGTTCATTAATTG
Organism: Sequoia sempervirens; assembly: GCA_007258455.2. Lineage (NCBI taxonomy): Eukaryota > Viridiplantae > Streptophyta > Pinopsida > Cupressales > Cupressaceae > Sequoia > Sequoia sempervirens. The sequence continues at coordinate 1,282,837,817 of VDFB02271358.1, read as the reverse complement.
GCCAAATACTCTGGCCTAGGGAAGTGATTCAAAAGGGAATGGTTTTGTGGCTTTTGTCTATTAAGGTTTAGAAAAATGAAAGAGAGAAATTTATTTAATACATTAAATTACACATACATAAGCACAACATTACAAAACACAATCTTAATTTCTCCGTATGAGTTAAAGTTGGAAGCAATGAAAAGTAATATTGAAGGAAGCAACTATGTGATCCCAAATACTATTCATAATTTTTTTTTTCTTACTCAACCAAAAATGTTAGTAAGAAATAATAATAATAGTTGAAGCATTTATAACATCTAATTTGTTTTAAAAATATTATTTTCAAAAATATTTATCTATAATAATTATCTATGTGACCACATAGAAACTATATATTTGGATGTAAACCATCACAAGTAAACATCTAACTTATTAAATATCCTATCAATAACATCTACTTGCAAATTCATAAAAAAATATTATATGATAATCATAATATAACTTCTAGTGGCAATAATGAATTGGATTTTATCATATATTCAATATCCCATGATAAGAAAAACAAAAATTATAAACATACTCGAATATCTAATTTATATATGAAACAAAATTATCATAACAATACTCCTATATGTAGGGTAGAAAAATGTTGTCATTTACATTTTCACACATAATTTGGGAATAATTAATGTTAAAATGAACCAAATGTTTCCTTGATCTAGTGTTGTAATGTGTTTTATGCATTCACATTATGTTTAGGGTCCTTTTAATCTAAATAAACCTAACTTTTCCTTAATTTAGTGTTGTAAAGTGTATTAATTTACACCTTCACACTAAATTTAGGGCCCTTATAAACTAAATGGACCTAATGTTTCCTTATTTAGGGTGTTGTAAAGTGTATCCTAACACTTTCACACTAATCTAGGGTTTTTTAATTAATTGGGCTTATTTATGCCTTAATTGGTCCTATTTTGCATCCACAAGCCTTATCAAATGCATTTTTCTATAGATAATCTTGACACTTATCAAATGACCAATCATAATTTTTAGTTTTTTGGGTCATGTATCCAAGATTCAGTGGACTAGGACTCATATGTCACCTTGGGCATATGGGTCCCACCTAGGTCTTGGGACTTGATTTTGAATTTCACCTTAAACAGGTCGTGTCTTGGAGTATGTGCCCCAGTTTTGAGCCATTGGGACTCATATTCCACCTCGGGTGTATGAGTCTCACTCTAGTTAGGACCTAATTGAAATTCAATTTTTGGTGGGATTTTATCTTCCTAGATTTGATGTCAGCTTGTAGTGTTGTAATTTTGAGAAATTTGGCATAAACAAGTATAAATACAAGGTTATTTCACTCATTTTCACCTAATACTTTCAAGAGAGAATTCGTAATAGCAAGTTTGTGATTACAAGACTTCACAAGAGTATTCAAGGACATTCAAAAGCATCTTTAAAGCATTCAAAGGTAGATTTATTCTTTATTTATTGTAGCAATTCAAGATGCATTATCATGTCAAAGACATAAAGCATCAAGCATGTGGTTGAGCTAATGTTGTTGATGTAGCATTGAAGATCCATTAGCAAGAATTATTTGCTATCCAATTTGAGATCAAGATCTACATTCTTCATTTCCACTTCATGTTAGTTTGCATATTTATATTCGAAGGCATCATCCAATGTATCATCATTTCACGTTTCATGTTTGATGTCCTTATTTCATTGTTTCATCATTTGGTTTAATTACCTAAACGGTGTTTGACCAAGGAAAAGCCCTATTCTTTAATAAAAAAACACTTTTTTTTCTCTTTTTTTGTGATTGCAAGTTTATAGGTTGAAGAAAAAGTGGATTTGAAGACTTCAAAAGTATCAAGATTGAAAAGTTTTAAAAGTTGCAAAATTTGTCATGTAAAGAACATCAAGGCTCACATAAACTTAGATCTAGAGCAAGATATCCAACCTATCTGCATGAAACTAATGGGAAAAGGGTTATTTGATCCATCTTTAGAGGCTCACAAATTTTCACTTCAAAATTATGCTCCTGGGACACTTCGTAACAAAATGGGACTGATACACCACTTGTGGTATATGAGTCCTAGTATACCTATTTTAGGTATTTTCTATAGATCCTAATTCATCAGTTCTAGATTCTTGTTTCTGCCCAGAATCCCTAATCTGGGATTGATACGCCCATCCTAGCATATGAGTCCCAGTGAACCTTAAGATCAACATTTTTAGCATTTCAAAGCTTATTCCAAGCACATTCAAGTTTCCAAGTGCACTTCTCTGATTTCTCCATTTTTTTTTGGTTTTAAATTCATTTCTAGGTCATTTACTTAAGGTTTGCAAAGCATTAGGTTTTTTCATTAGTTCTTGCATGTTTCTTTTCTTTCCAAGTCATAGCTTGGTGATGAACCCCTTTTTAGTCTCTAATGAAACCCTAGGATATCCCTATTGCAAATCTCTTTCCCCTTTCCATCTTTGGATTGAGATCTCTAGGGTTTCCTTGAATGATATTTGGAGAAAAGTGTTGATCTATTTCCTAAACATAAAGTGACATTTTTTGAAAAATTATTTTGGTGAACCTAACGAGAACACCCCATTTAAATTGGAGTGCATCATAATCCTAGATCTAGCTTTCATTTACTTTGCATTAGGTTTTGCATTAGTTAATTGACATCTAGGTTTTCTAAATCTTAAATTAGTGAAAGTGCATATAGGTTGCATTTTTGCATCTTAGATCATTAAATTTCTTTGAAATTTTGCAATTATAAATAGTCCAAACCTCATACAAGTTGGAAAAATTAGAATCAACTCAAAATTTGTTGAAATGGGTGCAAAAACCCTAATCTGGGACTTATATGCCCCTTTGGGTGATTTAGTCCCAGTACAGGTTGTTTTTCTTACTTTCTCATATTTTTGTGTTGTGAATTTTCCAACATGTGAACCCCTAGAAAACCTTGAATGGGACTCATACGCCCCTCTAGGTGATTTAGTCCCAAATCAGGTCTAAAACTGCCTTTTACAACATTAAAAACCTTGTTTCTATACTTCTTAAGTCTGGAAAGTTTTAATAACTTTTTTTTTATGCATCTAGGTCAAAAACATCAATTTAGGGCAGTCATTTTTGAATTCTTCCTAAATCAGTGCACTAGAAAACATCATCTAATATGAAAATGTTCACATTTTTGTAACTATGTATAATATGGATAAAAGTACTTTTCACTTTTGCATACATAATGTTTATATTCATAAATCTTTGCATGAGTTTGATAAAAGTGCTTTTCATTTTTGGATACACATTGTTTTCATTCTTAAAGCTTTGCATACAATGGATAAAAGTATTTTTCATCTTTGGGTATACATTGTTTACATTATTCAAGTATTACATGAGATGGTTAGAAGTACTTTTCATTCTTGGTCAAACAATGTTAGTATCTTACCTATCTAGGCATGCTAAGAAAAAGTTCATATCCCCTCCCTATGAGAATGCTTTAGTGAAAGAGAATACAACCTTGGACAATCGTAACAATCATATTCATTCTGTATACACCTTAAATCGATCATGGCATTTAATTAATTAAATACTAGTTATTTAATTAATATTTCGACTATGTATAAATAAATTCTCAATTTATTTATATTGTTCATATTTTCTAAATTCTCCAAATCTAAAATCATATTCTTCTAAATTAATTAAATAAACAAATTTCCATAAGCTTGTTTTATTTAATTAATCTTCACTAATCTCGATTAGGAATTCAAGCACATGTCTAAATTTTTTTGTGCCACCTCACCAAGGTCACATGAAATTAAATAATTCTAATTTTTAAATTAGAATTATCCTCAACCAGTTTTTAAGCACATGGCTTATTCCTCACACACTTCAACCAATTTTCAAACACATGATCTTTTCTTCCCACACTTTAGTCTTCCATCCATTTGGCATGTTGCCTATTGGTAAAGAGATTCCTCCATCCATTTGGCATGTTGTCTTTGGTCAAGGGGACAACATCTTGATTCTCTCCATCTCCACCATTCATTCTTCTTGTTTGAATCTAGACCGTCGATCATTGCCACCTCAAAAGATGCTTGGAAAAGGCTATAAATATAACCCTTTGGCATTGTATTCTGCATCCAATTTTGAATAGAGTTATCATGTAGAAATATCATTTGAGCTTGGGAGCACTTTGGAGTCTTATAGTTACATTTTATACCATGTTTTGCATCATAGTTAGATCTTAGAGTAATACTTTGCTTCATAGTTTCATTTTATGTCATCCTTTGCATCATAGTTGCATTTTAGATTAGCATTTTCATAGTTAGCATTTGAGCATATGTAGAATCATCCCATCTCACTACCATAGTATCTACCTCGAATCATCTAACACCATCATCCATTCTTCACAGTATCCATTATCCTTTCCACTGTATAGTTTCATGTAGGAACTTAATTGGCTTGCATGTTGAATATTATCTCATTTCCTAAGTTGTCATTTTAACAACCATTGTGCACATAGAAATATGAGGGCCAAATGGTTTGATAAATCCTTGGGAATAGAGGACAATAAGATGTTCTTAAAAGATTTGTTTAGCTGCAAAATAGAGTAGTTTACTTATTGCAAATCTTTGATATAATTTGTTTCATTAAGGTTTGTGTTGATTTACTAACTTCCCACATTTCACACACACACAAAATGGCACCTACCGTGGGGCATGCCTCATTTTTTTTAACATTCTGGAAAATTTATGTTTGCAGGTTTGGGTGTTAGACTTTTGGTGCAAACAACACTTTCTCTGGTGCACTTTGCAGCTCATTCAATGCGTATTGCACCTATTTCAATGCGTATTGCACCTATTTCAAAGCATATTGCATGTGAAATGGTGCATATTTCATACGAAATGGTGCATATTGCAAATTTTCAAAAAAGTTCACCAGGGTTCAAAACATCTTTCTTTTGAGTTTTAGAATATCTTGAATTTCTTTTGGTGCATATTGTCTCCATTTTGGTGCATATTGCATGTATTTTGATGCATATTGCATGTCTATTGGTGCATATTGTCACTGTTCTGGTTCATTTTGCAGTTTCATTATTTTTCACTAAATACGAGAGCTAATTCTCTATGTTTTTGTTTTGCAGGTTTCCCAGATTCCCTTTCAAAGACTCAAACATAAACTACTGACATATTGTAGGGGTTGTAAGTGATTTAATTGTTCTGTTTTGGTTAAGTTAGGAACATAGCTTAATTAAAAGGTTAATGAACACCATGTCTTTCGTGCTTGATGAATGGTAGGCATATTCTCTCCCCTTAACTGGGTGACCAAAAATCCAGACCCATTCACTTTTTGTTTGCAAGTGTGAGTTGAGTATATCATGTTTTTTCTCTTTTTTCACAAAAAAACAAAGATTGATCAAAATATAGATGTACTTGCTCAATTTTGTTTATCCATAGAGGGTCTACCTTGTGGGAAAAAGTAATCACCCAAGGGAACGACCCAACTGGTAACATGCTAAATCCAAGCGACTTCCAACCGGGATATAAATGTGGGTACTTGGGGAAAGTTCAAGTATCACAAGGATTGTTTCAACAAGAAGGGAAACAATGGTCTCTTTCCACGTGGATGATCCCCCACTAACAAAATTCCTATATTAAAACCCTTTTTTGTAGCAAGGCCAAAATCCTTAATCTATTTGTTGGTGCAAGAATGGTCATTCTGAAGCCATCCCACATTCTTGCGGATTTTAGTAGAGATGAGGAATATGCCATGGGAGATTCATGGGTATTGATGCTTGGCTACCTCGTAGAAGTGAGTGTCATGGAGGGGAGCCAGTGGGGTCAAGCATCTAATCATCCACTATAAGTAAGCATAGGTGGAGTAAAATCCAAGTGAGAACTCAACAAATATAGTCCTACATAGCCTAAGTTGTACATGTTTGATGTGTCTTTACCAATGTGTTTTTGAATCCATTTCAAACAAAAACATCACATGTTGAAAGTGAAAACCTTGATTCAAAAAAACATTCATTGAAACAACCAAGTCTCTAACTGGAAAATCTGAAGAATCAAACAAACTTCTAAGAAAAGGTGTTATTCTCCCATTTTGGTGCATCTTGTAAACATTCTAGCGCATATTCGCTGTCTTCTAGCATATCTTGCACCTGTATTCACACGTACTTTCCAAGTTACCAAGGTCAAAACCTACTTATAGAGCCTTGTAAAACTTTATGGTGCATCTTGAAAGCCCTATAGCACATCTTGCACCTGTTCTGGCACATTTTGCACTTGTTCTGGCGCATTTTGCACTTGTTTTGGCGCATTTTGCACTTGTTTTGGTGCATTTTGAACTTGTTCGGGCACATTTTTCACTTGTTTTGGTACATTTTGCAGACCAGAAAACCAGTGACCTAAGTTAATCTCCTGTCTGACAGTTAGTCTCATTTTGGGAATCCACAACAATATTCAATCATTCCTCAATTTCACCAACAATCTAAAATTTCCAAATAAGTCTAACAAGTGAACATGTCTAGCTATACCAAGATCTAACATCCTAAAGTGCCCAAAATCCTTCAAAAAATTTATTATTTTTAAGCTTAGTTTCCTCATCATGATACGAAGCTTGCTTAATTAGATTCGCCCTAGTTCACATCAATAGAAATTGTCATTCTATTTGAACTTGGGTAAACCCTTGGAACTCCCAAATTAAGGATCAAAGTTTGGTTAAAACTATAACACTTGTATGCCTGTTCAAACAAGGTTACAAAAATGAAAACTCAAGGAAAAAGTACTTCAAAATCAAAACATTGAAGAGTCAAATCTTGAAACTTCAACCATTGAAACTCAAACCATTGAAAATCCAACCATTGAAACTCCAATAATTGAGGTATAAAACATTCACTACTGTATTTGACTCCAATTTTTGATGAAAGTTTGTTGAAATATCGACAAACTATTGTTAGAATACTGATGATATTTTCGTCGGTATATTTTCATCACTTTATTTTTGTTGCTATATTTTCATCGCTTTCTTGACCAACTGTTAAACATCAAAACAATGACCCAGCTTCATCGATCGTCATCATAAAAAATGGATCTAGTTTTTGTCAGAATATGGATGAAAAGTTTTTCTATCTACTGAAGAAAAATAATCAAAACAAAATTAGCATGCCTCTTCAAAGCGTCGAAACAATAGCAGAAGTTCATCGGAATTGTGATGAACTGGACAAGTCCTTACGATGAAACTTTCATTGCAACTATAGAAAATTTGTCAGTTACTTTCGTCAAAATTTTGACGAGACAATGCTATTTTTTTTTTTAAATATTCATTCAAATGTGTGCATTCTTTCCAAGGTGCTCTTAGTTGCTTTCTATGGGTTTTTTTTTTTTTGATCATTAAACACTAGTAGGGGTAGCACCCTGTATTGATTTTGAAAGAGATTACATGATTTTCATCCAAAAATTACTTGGAGGCCTTTTCTGTAATACTGACCAACCCAGAGCACCTACCTACCCAAACCATGCATTACGAACAAAATTTATAGGAGGCCTTTTTTGTAGGAGTGGCCAAACCATAAATACTACCTACTTAGAGATAGAAAAACTAGAGACCTGTAATTACATATACCACACCCGGACTGACTCCAAAAAACCATATGCTATTACTATTTCAACATTCTTTGCTACAGAAAGGAACTGTGCTTTCAAAATACCACATCTACAGACCAACGAACCATTCCAACCAGGTTTTGCTTAGGCATCATCATCCTCAGACTCACACCTTTTCATATATGCCTTGTAGCTAGCAATCATCGGGTAATCTACACCACACTTCTTATGCGCTGGGATTTTGGCCTTTTCCTTTGGGTCTCATTGATCATTGGCTATCCATTCTTCTCCTTCTCCAAGGTCCCAGTCGTCATTGTCACCTACAACTATCTCCTCCTCCAGACCCTTGTCCACAATGTACCTTGTCACCTAGCCATGAGGAAGATTGGTGGTCAAATTCGCTACCCTGAGGAGAAAAAGGACATTTTGTCCCTCTCATCCCATAATTTCTCGAAGCCCTCCAGCAAAATAGTGAGAATCAAGGGGAACTTCATCACCTCTCGGCCTCTCATGTGCAACATGTAGTAATTTTGAGGCATAGGAATTTTCCTATTGTCATCCACATTATCCAGTGCTACGCCTATGTCACCTAGCCAAGCATGCACAAAGACCATCTGAGTTAGTTTTTTGCTTATTGATTTTGAGACTCCCATGTGCAGGAGGACTGAAAGAAATTTTTTTGAGGTCTACGTGTTTCCTTTGGCTCTATGGTAGGCTTTAAGGAATTCTGGCCCAAGCACTTTTTTAGTTGCCTAGAGAATGAGAGGATGAGCCGATTGCAACAATCCTTGGAGCCACTTGTCCATTATCTCCCCTCTAAAAGCCTATATCTACCTATCTATGTCTAGTGCCAGTGGCATCTCCATTCCTCTCAGCTCACACCTCGCCTTTCATATGTTTCTATCTTTGGATTGCTTGAGATGCAGTTGTGATAAAATAAAAAAAACTCCGTCCCTTGTAAACAAAGGCCATATTACCTCATGAAGTCTAATGTACCAAATAGGTCCTTCATGCATGTCAAGCTTTCACTTCTCTCATTGATGGTATGCATCCCCAAGGATGATTACTAATGCATCCTGCAACTTTTTGCAAGGATATCTTCTTGCCTTGATTTAATCTTTTATTATGAGTTCTTGATATTGACCCCTGTCTTATCAAGAATGATGCGAAGAGATGGCCTTTATTGCCATGTGCTATTTGATCACTGTAGCTGCGTAGGCTAATGCTAGAAACTTTTTCGATGCATTACCACGTAATTTTCCTACCTATCAGTTTCGGTGGCCAATTTTGCTAGCTCATCTATTCTAGTGTTTCCTTCCCTGTAGATGTGACTAACTTTGAAGGTTGTGATCCCATCTGATATTCCTTTGATCTGTTGCAGAAGATAGTTAAGTTTCCAGTTAGGGGTGGAGCCCTTGTGTATTGCATTGATAGTTATCATTAAATTAAGGAAAACATTATTGTAAACACAATATGTATAGAAGAATATGAATGTAAAGGAAAATGGATATTATCAAAACATAAATGTAAATAAAAGTAGTGTGAGCAGAAAATGAATCTAAATTGGTCTTGAAGAAATAAAATCATACCCAATTAACATTAAGTTATACTGACCTTGTACTCATTTCCATTGTCAATCTTGAAGGTTACTTTGATGCCTTCTGCAAAAACTCTCTGGCCACGAGGCAAGAGAAGGCGGGAAAACCAAGTGTATATTGATGACTTCCTGACAATAAAAAAGAAACAAGAAACCAGTCAAACCTATTAGAACAAAATAATTTTATGAATTGATTATTCTTGCTTGGTTTGATATTTTTGTATTCCACTCTTCATGGTATTGAATTAACAATGCAAAACACATTTGTGTGTGTAGGTTTGTATTACTCAAAATATCATTTCACTGCCTAAGGAAAAATACCAAAGTGATGTTTTAAATTTCATTCACATAGGCTCCCTTATTGCTACACATGCATATACAAGCATTATTCAAGCTCTAAACTCATCAAAAATTAAGGATTTAATTAGCTACAAGATGGAAAGTTTTTGTTTAGACATAATCCATCATCTTTTACATATTTTTAGTCACTCCTACCAAAATATAAAATTTATCTTAACACTAGATATAATCCTTTGATAATCCATACAAATGATGAAATGATGCCCTAACAAATACTACTTGAACTTTATTATAACATGCATACCCAAAATTTCCTTATCATTAATACTCAGAGTTTCTCTCTTTCAGTCATTTTCTTGCTTTACTGCTAGACCTTTATTATAACATGCATAGCCAAAATTTTATTATCATTAATACTTAGAGAAAATATCTTTGAGTCATTTTCTTACTTTCAAAAATAATAAGCATTCATTCTGCATAAGAACTGCCCCTATGCCTTTTTAGGGTATGAAAGCCTATTTAAGAAGTGCTTGTTTGCATGGATAATGGTAATTTGATAAAACAATGACAAAAGGAATTGTTAGTGGTTGGAAACTATTGTATTCATGTGGAAAAAGATGTTTCAAAGTTTAGGATAAGGTATAGAAGGTAATGTATGTTGTCTTTAATGATTTAGGTATGGTGAATCTAATATGCATGAATGATGACTTGACTGTAAAAAGGATAGTAAGTTGGAATGGACAGAGTTGTGAAGTAGATGATTGATTATTTCTTTCGAAACATGATGAACCTATTGTCTAGAAGGTCTGATAATTGGTTATAGTGAGAAGGTATAGATGGTTGTTAATGTGCCTTGGTGATTTGGTATAGGTGTTTGATTGTTTTTCCTTGAAGGGATACAATTGCAATGCAAATTGATATGATGTAAAGTAGAGGATGTGAATGGTTTTAATCAGGTTTTGATGTTGTAAAGTAGAGGATGTGAATGGTTCTCTAATCATGTTTTTGATTCAATGACATACAAAAGGAACAACATTGAGAGAACAAATGGAAGAAAATAGATCATAGAGCAGGATTCATAGAGCATGAAGTTTTTTGTGGAAAGACTTGTGCCATGAAATTTTTGTGGAAAGACTTGGAGGAAAGAAGCATATGAGGACATGATTCTTAGGTTTTACATGCTAAATTTCAAGACATGGAAAGTGATCATAGATATGAATTTGTAAACAATCCAAAGACTATCCTGTTCCATTAGCAAAGGTTATGACTATGATGTATTTTTAATGGTTTTATGTACTGTGAGTCTCTAATGGATTGGTAGACTGTGGTTTATCCTCCATAGGTCTTTATGAAATATGTTTGGCCTTAGTAATGTATTAATGACTATTATCCTTTTTGTCAAGAAAAATATTAATGACTAAGATTGAAGCATTATGACAATGTGCTAGTTATGGTTGTGGCTTAACAAGGGTAGATTTTGGTAAGGAAGACAATAAGTTGAATGAATGTAAGTAGATTTTTTGTTTGCATAACTGTAGATGGTACAAAATTTCATGGTTAAGTGGAAGCCTTCCATCAACAACAAGATCCAAATATCTGTGTATCTATCTCAATCGAGCCTCTAAACCCTTCAGAGCTATCAATTTTTCCACTAACCTATTATGCACAAAAGTAAAATTTTAGAGTTATGTCACCAGTAAAAACAAAAGAAACATAGCTTTGAAACCAAATCCACACACAACACAATGTGGTATTCATAAAAAGCCATACAAAAAAACTAAACTCAGAACATTGGAATGGAAACAACTTCAAATTATGATGCAGAGCATGGATTCACTTTACTCAACTGGAGACACATTTCACAATAATGTGTTTTGCATCTAAAAAATCTGTACGAGGTTCAAATAGTAAAGAGATTGATGAAAGATAGAGGAATTAAAAAGATAATTGGATGTAGTTGGATTGAAGGCTGTAAAGTGGTACATGTTTTTTGTGTAGGAGTCATATCACATCCACAAACACGGAAAATCTATGCAAAGCAGGATAAATTGGCTTGGAAAATGAAGGCATCAGGGTATAAAGAATTATTTTTCTACCACCATAGTGAAAAATTAGCACTTTATTTCATCTTTGCATATTGGTTTGATGCTTCAAACGATGCATTTCTTATATTGAAAAGTGCATTACCTTATTGAGCTTCTCTTTGTTTTGAGAATAGTTTAATATTCTCTACTTAACAGGGCCAACCACATGACGGTGGAAGCTCATTTGGCTCCTCCCCCCCCTCACATCACTCTAAAATCCCCATACCTAATCATATAACATTAATCATTCATTCATCCATTAATAACATATAACATTCATTCATTCATCTATTAATAACATATATCATTCATTCATTAACACATAACATTCATTCATTAATATATTCACATTCATTCATTAACATATAACATTCATTCTTTTATTTTTTACATATTATCAAAAATATTCTTGTCATAATATGATTACATTCACTTTTTTTTGTTTCTTTTTTGAAGCTAAAAAAAGATGAAGTGGAGTATCATTTTCTAAATCATCTGTCCCCCCTTTAGTTGTTTTTCCCTTTGCTCATGATATTAATGTACAACTAGTTGTGTACTCACGACGTGGACGCCGCTGCAAGGGGGGATTTGCTGCAATAACAAAGAAATGTTAAATTGATATGTTTTATTATTATTGTTAGAAATATTTCATTAATTAAAAGAACATTAGAGTGGTTCTGTTTACCTGATGGGGCCACATCATTTTCTTGATCTTGTCTTATAGCCTCATGCTCAACATGTTGAACACCCTCTAAATCCTAATATGGAGTTGAAACATGAAAGGTTACATTAATTAATACACCAATTGCAATTAAATATGTTTAAAAAAACATTAGAGTGGTCCTCTTTACCTGACGGGGCCACATCATGTTCTTGATCTCTTCTCTAGCCTGATCATGCTCAACATGCTGATCACGCTCTACATTCTCTAAAGTTGAAACATGAAAGGTTACATTAATTAATGAACCAATTGCAATTAAAGATGTTTAATTGTATTAATCTATACTACATTTTTTATAGCACACGAATACATCCAATACCGAGATGCACACCATGACCTTCATCTGCAGGTTGTGCTCCACACTCACTAGGCTACATTCCAATGTCATGTGCAGCATTATCATTGCTTGTCTCTCTAAAACAAATAGGCACATAATTACTTTATGGTGGAAATTAATATTGAATAGATTGCACAAGTATTCAATTTTAAATAAACTTTATTGAGTTTATTTACCTACATGTCGGATGTAGTGAAAGATTGTGTTTTCCCAGTCAAGACTCTTAGGTGTTTAGCCACGACTCCATAGCCTTGCTGGAAGGAAATCTTCAGGTCCTCTTTTGTGGGCACTTTGTTGAATTCATAGCCCTGCATTTTTGCATAAGATCATTATTTTTTCTTCTATGGTGTGATAAAACAAAAATTATTTGAAATTTATTATTTGGATGCAATATTTCATTTATTGATACTTACAATTCATGTGGCTAATTTCATATAACCACCAGATCCAAGTTTGTGCTGCCCGTGATTTTCTAGTCTTGCCTTTCTTTCCTTCGATGTGTCGAGCAACCTATGAAAAGTTTGAAATACGTTACATTATGTAAAAAGAAAGAGTAATCAGTATATAATTACATTTTTGATAGTATCACATACCTTCCTTGGCCCGGTGGTGTCTTTCCTTTTTCTTTTCAGCCTTCTCCTTTCCATCTTACACTAGGTCCTTCCACTCCCTCTTCAAAATCATGGGGGGATGCTCGTACTTTTTGTTCTTCTCTAAATGTGACCTATATTGGTCCCTCACATACTTTAGATAGGTACCAACTTTATTAAGGACCTTGGTTCGATTGAATGTTTTATCACCGAACAACACAACTAAATGGTTAATGAGCTCATCTTTTAAATCTTTATTTTGGGCATTCCACTGTGTACGTATGGTGGGCCCAAAGAGCTCCAATGTAATATCAATTAGATGTTTATAAAAAACACCATTTCCTGCAAAATGATCATGGGATCATTACTCTAAAAAGAGTGATCAATAAGTAAATTTCAATTGGATTATATATAATAATAATTAAAACATTTTAAAGTACCTAGGACCTTCTCTATCTTTATGAGAAAAAAATCCTTGGTCACCACAAATGTGACTAGCAATGTTATCATACTAGTAATATAGGAAGATCTAGGAAATGTTGCTAAAACATCACTAGTACTAGTGGCCTTTGCATTCCCAGGTACATGTCCTGACACATGTTCTTGCATGTGTTCGCTACCAAAGGGTGCACTACCGGATGCCTGCATGGTATGTGTTGCCAACGTTTCAGACAATAATATAGGCACAAATGATGGGGTTGGATGATGTGATGTATGTATAGGAAGATTAGGATGGACACTTGTACCAAACCCTAATCCTCGGGTAGTACCTGCAGTACCCTGATCATGGCCAGCAACATCATGAAGATGCAAAAAATCTTGTAAAAACAACACATATTTCAGTTCATGACATAAAAGAGTACAAAATATTAAACCATGAATGAACTTATGTTATAATTAAAGAATTCATGACAACTTTCTTGCAAGTTTTGTGCTCTCTCAGTCAATATTTTAACCCTCTCTCTTATCTCATATGTTTGAGGCACTATGAATAACAATTGAAGGATTTCTTCATTGCATTTTTTTTGGGTCTTCCTTATCATATCGAGAGGGTTTTTTGAATATGCGATGTCATCATCACATAATAGTGAATGCACCTCCCTATGGATGCTCTCCTCTACTGCTGGTGCCTTTCCCTGATCAGCTGATTGCAACAAGAATATTAAAAATATTATCAAAATTAACCCAATAAACTTATGAAAAAAAAAAAACATTTTGGTCCTATCTAATTTGTATAATTACAATGAGGTAAACCTATTGGGTAGAAGCGTGCATCGTGATCTGTGCTTTGGGCCAGAGCCTTCCCCATATGATCAATGTCCCGCTGTGACAAAAATTAAATATAAAAAAACATTACCAAAATTAAACCAATAGACTTACGAAAAAAACATAATAATAAAATGATATATTGGAGTCATTAATTAGAGGTTGGGTAAAATTGTATATAGTGCATGCCACCCCCATAGTAACTATGTTTGTAACTAAGCGATCCAAATTTTAATCGATTAGCAACTCTTCCCCTATAGTTATTGATTTCATCGCACATACGAATACATGGTTTCCCTTATGCGCCTCGAATATGCAATTGGGTTGCTTATTTGTTGACCCAGGTCATGTACTGTTTATAAACCCTGCAATATTCCCTGATGCTTTTGGGCTTCTGTCAATGTACATAGCCACTCCTTTATTTTGATCGGTATCTTTTAATTATATATAATTTGTTGATAGTGCATACCTATGCATACTTTGTGTATATCAAACCAACTGCATCCAATCTTTGTAACTGTAATAGGGTCTGACATACTCCATCAATTCAGTAATTTGTTAGAACAAACCTTTATGTTGTCCATGCAAAATAGGCCCAAACCATGTAATGACGATGGTGCTATGCGCTATATCCTCTCATTGACACAAAAATTAGTGTTTATTGAAGGAAGTTCCTTGGGCACCCATTGTTTCCATAGATATTTGTACCTCAAGGGAACCTCGATGTCTCCTATGCTCTCATCATCATAAGAACATGACCCCCCTTTAGAAAGAAAAAAATCCATGCGTTTACAAAATTTTCTTCTAATATTTTGACCTCTAATTGATCTCCCTCTTTTAGACCTACTACATGTCTTGCTTTCCTCTTCTCTTCCTGAATTTCCCTCACTCAAGGAAGACAGATTTGAAAAATACCTATTTGGTGGTACCTGCATTCATAAGGATGTTGGATGAAGTTCTTTCATGGTGATGTGATCCCAAGGTGACATTATGATTAATCTATTATTTCATCACTAGAATTTGACAAGTTATAAGGTAATCAAGTCTTGATAGACTGCAAGTTATTTCTACTACCGTCCAAATGTGTCCATCACAAACCAAATCTACTTAACAAGTGTTAAATGTGACTATTGTCTACTAGTTACACAACCAAGGCCTCAAATGTATTCTCTAATTGTAATCAAAGGACTTTTGCTCTTCATTCAAGTAAATAAACTTGAAGGGAAACAACACCAAGTGGTTTATCGGACACCTACATGACTAAAAATAGCAGCAACTTTACATTTAATTTCCATATGTCTAAGTGGTTAATAGGGAGGGAGTGTGTACTAGGCCTAGTTAAGTCATCATTAGTTTATGCTTTGGCAATAAAAATTGTTTAAGTCATCTTAAATCTTCCTATGTCTAATTGCTAGGAGACTTTTGGTATGTTTTAAGGTAGGATGAGTGGTTGCTTCAATGTTCTAGTTCTCTATGACAAGGTTTCAACATCTTCAAATAGTGAAAGTTAGTGCTCATAGTCATTTGAAACAATAAAATTTTGATTATGTATGATGGTAGGATTTGATAACTTAAAAGAATTGGCTACCCAACAAACTTAAAGTTAAAATAAACTTTTTCAGTTTAAAGGGTTAGCACTTTCTCTCATCTTTGCATATTGGTTTGATGCTTGAAACGATGCATTTCTTATCCCACTTCTATCATATTTTATTCCCACCCCATTGCAATTGTTGCAATTTTTGGAGGAGTTGATACCAAAATTTCATATCAAATACCACGTTCTTCAAGCAATTTTCTATGTTTTTACTATTTTTCTAAATTTCTTTTGTGTTGTATAGATCCATACAAGCTTGAAATGATTTAAGAGCGTTGGTGTAGATAAATATATGTGTTCCCTTTCATTTTCATTTGTTTTGAAGTTCTAAATCACTTTTTTGTGGGATAAAACAATAAAATATAGGGACTTCCTTGTTTTGCCTATGTAAGGGTTTGAGGGCTAAATAGAAATTACATCCACCAATCCACCCACTGTCTTGGAACTGTAACTCGGTGGATTGGTGTGCAACATGGTATGATAGAGGGTCATTGCATTTAGGGGTCTGTTAAAGAAAGAAACTTGGCATTGAATTGATGCCCTAGGGTTGATAGGGGAAATTTTCTTGTGAATTTGTGGTTGTTAAGTCAGGGTTTATCAATTTGATGGATATCTTGGTAGAGTCATGGTGACACTATTTGATGGTCCAATCTCTACTTGAAAATAAAAATATCTCTAACAACTCGAAGAGCTATAATGGGATGGTATTAAAGGAACCTTCATATGAAGGATCTTCTAATTAAGGACCTTTGAATTAAGGTCTTCATTTGAAGGTCCTTCATGCAAAGGTTCCTTTTATAAAGCATTTTGGACATGAAATATTTAAAATAAAAAATATCTTCATTTGAAAGTCTTGACATGACATCATTTTTGAATGAAGGTTCTTCATTCAAGGGTCATGACGACATTAACTTCAAATGAAGGTTCTTCATTCAACTGGTATTTTGTAATTTTGAAATTTTGGGATTAATTTTTTGCCTCATCCCACAAGTGGGACACACTATTATGCAATCACTTATTAACACAAAGATGAATGTGTGATAATAATTTAGGGTTAAAAATAAATCCATTTGAGCCTTTTATAAATGAAAGGACATTTGATGCAATCATATGCCTTGTCAAAGTTTTAACTTAATAGTAAGGGCATCATGAGTAGTTTGTTGGGCCCATTCAACAATCTCTGATGCAAGGATTGAATTGTCTAGAATGCATCTACTATCAAGAAGCCCAATTTTTTTACCTGTATGACTATATCTCAAGCAATAGGTTTAATTGTGATGGCAATGATATTGACAAAGATTTTGTAATCTATGTGTTGAGAAGAATAATTGGCCACCATCCTAGGAAAGATTCTTCATTCTCACTTTTAGGTGTTAAAATTTAACAATACCTTGATTGATGAAAGAGCCCAAAGAGCCTTTTTCCATGGTATCCAAGTACACATAGCAATGGTATTCTCTTATACGGTTGGACATGATTTAAAGAACTTCGAGAGGAATTAACCTAAGGTTTTCTCATAATGCCATCATTGGAAAAGTATGATCAAATTCTTCTATTATGAAGAATTGGTCTATGTGCCTCCAGTAATCACTATAAATTTTTGTAAGGATAAAATGACTAATTGCATCAGGTAGGAGAGAATCAAATTCACTAAGCTTGTACAGAGGGCTAAGTATAAAATTGCTTTAGACTCATGCGATGAAGGCTATGTGTGATGAAATCCTAGACCTCAACCAAGATGTGGATAGATTAAGGGAGTTTTGCCAAGACCTGAGGCTGGTCAATAAAAATGTGAAAGACTAAGCTATTTCATTTGGGGGAGCCTATGCTTTCTGTAGTTTCTTCATTCGATCATTGAGACCAGAAGCTCTCTTTGGTTGGCAACTTTGAGGCTATGAAACTATCAGCTGATATTGTTGCATTGTTGGAGGTGGAATTTCAGTCATTTCATTTGAGCAAAATTAGTGGCCAAGGGCCAATTTTACATGGTACAATTTGGAGGATTGTTGGAGATAACTTGTGCCTTGAATCTACATCATTGGAGGATCGATTTACTTCATCATCAAATAATAATAAGTTCTAATATTTATTTACGGTCACTTCTACCAACTCGTAGGAGGCATGATTTTGCTTGGGACAACTCCATCTTGGTTCGATTGTGCTTAGAGTTGGAGGTGCTTGGCTCTTGGGGTCTAGATGACTCCATTAAGAGTGATTGGAGGTTGCTAGGTGTTGAATATAATTTTATTTCTCCATTTACATCAGAAACAAGTGCGGCAGCTTGGAGCCATCGACTAGGGTTTATAAGAGATCAATTGGAGATGATATTGCTTGCTTCTTCATATACAATCAAGGGCGACTTGTAATCAGGTTCCATTGCATTAGTTTTGGTAGTTTGCATATATAGATATTTCAATAATGATGTTGCTGTTGTAGGTAGCTACATATATCAGATTTACAAATTGTATTGGCATGATTTGTAAGCCAAGAGTCTTGGCTTGGCATCTATCTAGCTCATTGTATTGGGGATTTCATTGCAATAAAGAGATATAAGTTGTAGGCCTTATATTTTTGTTTATGAGCATGTTTATATCTCTCATTAGTATTACATTAGTATGCATGCTAATTGTATGAAGAAATGTCACTTGGCTATAGGTGATTAGTTTGCTTATAGAAATCATTATGTGCATTGAAAAGGGTCAAAAAGAGTCATATTTGCATTTATATTGTAGTCTAATCATTGTGGTGTTGATTCATAAGCATTTGAAGCATTTTATCATTAATTTTCAAGCATACCATCAGACTATAATCTCAGACCAGCAAGCTAAAAGTTTACATCAAAAGTGTTTGACAAAATCCCTTGAGGAAACTTAGGCAAAATTTGAAGGGAATTTTCTAGAGTGGTTTAAGAAGTGTGAACATTGACATTTTGTTCTATTCCATCTCCTTTAGGTGAAAAATCCTAAACTGTTAGAAGGACATAGTAACCAAGATCTTTGTTTTGCATTTTGGTAACCCTTAAGATATTCCTTGAGAGATTAAAACTTAAGATCAGAAGTGCAAGGGATATTACAAAACTAGTGGCAAAGCGTGAGATTCCTAATCGCACAAGATCCTTTTTATCAACGTTCTCTCTCATAATATTTAGGACCCATGTGTGGTTGTAGATGTACTTTGTGATATTCTTTGCATTATCAACCACATTCTTCACCTAACTTAGTTTCCCTATGTCCTCAAGGAGTAGGTCAAGATAGTGGACAAAACAAGGGCTCTAAACAATGTTGGGTGGCTTTCCTTTGTCGATCGGCTACCACATATGTAGTTGCATTGTTGGTCATTATTTGAAGGACATTTTATTCTCTCACCTCCATCACCAATTCATCCAATATGTTGCACAAAGACTGCATTTTTTATTTCATTGGAGGATCAATTGATTTTAAAAAGACTAGTTGCCCCCCTAAAGCCATTAAGTAATTGATAGGTGTCCTATTCTAGCCATTTGGCCACTTGTCAGATAAAATGGTACAAACTTTATTTTTTCAATTGTGCTTTTGTTTTTTACTAATAGGAGTGTGTTTTTGATCTCATCCTACAATAATGGCCTAGTTATGTCATGCACCCAAAATTGTAACACTAAAAACCCAAAGATTCAAATGCAAATAAATAAAAAATAAATAAATAACAATATAAATATTAAAATATAAATATAAATATTATTATATTAACACATATGTAAAACTAATATAAATTTATAAGAAACAGTTAATATATTAATATAAACATAAAATGAGCAATGATAGGAATGGCAGCGATTCATTACCAAAGGCAGTAATAAAGCAGCGACTATATTATTATGTAATGAAAGGCACATATTCTTATGAACTGTAGAATGTGAAGTAATACAAAAGAAACAAAAGGCATCGCTAGAATTAAGAAAGGCAGCGATTGGATTTTAAGGGACATCTCCCAAAAGACACATCTGTTGGACATCATAAATATTGGAGATGGGATCAAATGAAGGGGGCAAAAAAAATGTAAGGATATAATGGAAATAATTAATCTGTTGAGAGCAGTGAATATATGAAGTAAGGAAGGTCTTAATTAATATGCAAATCATAAGAAATAGGAAACAATTACATTATAAAAGGCTGCGATCAATTATAAGGAAGAGACATGATTGTTGGGAAGGACACCACTCTTCCAAAGGATGTCCTTCTTGATAAAGACATGAGATATAAATAGGAAAGGGAAAGGAAGATCAAAAAATTTATTCATGGGAGGTATAGGAGAAAATAAGAAATATGAAAATATATTTCTAAGTATAACGATAGATATAATTAGAAAATAGAATGTCATTACATACAAATAAGTACATATAAAATAATTATGGGATCGTTGAAATTAATTAGAAATAAGTATATAATATATATGTTTATTAAATTAATATATGTTATATACGATTATGCAATAATGATGCTTGCAACAATTATTAATCTTTACTAGTCACTAATTTGTTTGTTTCTCTTTAAGCAATATCTTCTGGACATTAAGAATGGATTGAATCTTAGGAAGATACATAATCGATCAAAGAGAAGAGATATACAAATAAAAAAGACAAGAGAATCTGACCCGTGTATCACAATAGATTGCTATTATCGGATATATATACATAAATAGGAGTATATTAGATCTATCCTATTTTCAAGTGTATTTATGCTATTTATTGTCTTACATGTATATAAATATGGTCCTGCATAATAAAGGAATATTAAATATGTATTTTCTGCAAGGAATTGTTTACCTATGTATGCATATTTCTTATTAGTTAATAAAGAAGGATTTCTTATGATTGAATCAAAATTATGTTGAATGTTTGAAACCCACCCTATGGGAAGGGCTAGTGGTGAAGTGATAGGGGCCAAAGAAGCCTATTTGCAACCTTTTCCCAATCCCACAGGATGGCAAGTGTCTTTAGGGGCTAAGACACTGATGGGGAAAGCAAGTACAAGTTGCCAAGGGGATGGCTTCGGGTGACCCATTATGTCCCTTTTCCCAATTTCTAATATGTTGTATTGTTGATAATCTCTGAATGTGATGCAAATTTCTAATCCTAACAAGCATATATATACATATTTACAAATGTTGTTCATGTGGTGAATGCAGGGTTCAATCCAATATTACATCATTAAAGAGATATTTATTTAATAAGGTGAAAACTGTAACCCTAATTTGTTGGAACTTGTGATCAATAGGTGAATTCTAGGGTTACAAGTTAACTCATGAAGACTTGGGGCCTGGAACCCCTTACTTGCCACGATCAATGCATTGTGATTGACCAATTGCTCTCAATAATGACTTGAAACAACGTTGAACAAAATATTGTTGTAATGCCAAAATCCTGCACATTCCAACTTCACCTTATGTTGCAATTCTCTATTCCATGCAGTACCTTCAAATAAAGGTTGCACACCAAGATGTTATGAGGAACAAAAAAACTAGAATTATGGTTGCCCACACTGCCCAACCCTCGTATCTTTGGCCCAATGGAAGAAGAGCCCCCCATATCTCCTTGTGACCTTGTAGAACTAAAAACTGAGTTTCGGGCTGCTATTTCCTCAACTACTCATTTTTTCTCTACTTTACTTTGGTCATACATTGCAAAGAGTGATTTCACCTCCTTCTCAACCTTCAATCTAACTACCGTACATGGTGTAATATCTTGGCAAGAGATTTGTACAAGGTGATATTTGAGTTGATTTATGCGTCCGTTCATTGTTTTAGTGCAATGAACACAAATAATCTCTCCTTGAACTAGACTTGATGTCACATGTTTCCAACAAAGATTCTTAGATTTGCCACCAATTTTTCTAGTTTTGGAAGCTATATTCCTTTTAGAAAAAAAAATTTGAAACCTAGCAAAAGGGGAATGACATAAAAATATCAGTAATACTCTAGTTAGCAGCATTGCAACTTAAACTTAAAAAATAAAAAATAAAAAATTGTTGCATAAAAGAGTTCCTCATTCTAGTCTATATTTATTTGGAAATGTGTAGAGTATTGCATTACAAGATCAATATAGTTTCCAATTTTCTGATGTCATGCTTACTTTGCATTTCAAACAAAAAAATAAGTTTAATATGTTTTCATTTTTAAAGGAGCCAAGTTTCCCATATGCTCATTTTCCATTGACCATAGTGTAACTCATAGATGCAAAACTTGCAGAGTACTCACAAGAGTTATTGCGGAATTATTTTTATTTTGAATCACATAGCTACTATTTTATCATGAATCACAAATATTAGATTGAATCTGTAAATTTTCCAAGAAACACTTAATAGAGGTTGATTGAAAATGAAATAAAGTAGTGCAAAATTTATTTTTTGATCATTGTGTGAAAATTTGCATTGGTTCCCCTCCCTGATAGTTCTTACTCAATATACTTGCAAATAAATATCTCCTCATTTTATTTAAAATTATAGATTAGAAGCTTATTCATAAAAAAATAAAAAAATAAAAAAATTGCATCTCATATAAAGTTTTCAGTCAGCACCTATCAATTGTTTTGGCAAACTGCAAAGCTTTGGAATTCATAAATGAGAAGTAAACAATATGTTTTGGTGGCTATCAACTAGATGCCTTTTCAAAAGCTATATTGTAATTTGTAAACATGATCATGGATAATTTGATAGTAATTGGAAGCCTACGTAATAAAATATTTTATTTTTGGTTTGGCATTCAATCTAATATCTCTGATTCTGTGAAACTACTTTCAGTCATTCTTTGACTTTTGTATTGGATGTAACTTAAAAATTTTAAATTATGAAAATTTTGGATTTTCTAGTCACTCTCATATGTAAGGGCCAAGCATATGAAAGGCAAAAGAAACCTTGTATTTGTGTGCTCCAAGTCGCTTTCAATTGTGTGCCCTAAGTCATTGTAGTCATCCTCAATCGTGTCTTGAAAGTGCTAAAATCGCAATAACTTTTTAACTTTGGACAGAAAAGAAGATTTTATACCGATGTGGCAAGTTTATCTGAAAAATCATAGAGTTATAATGAGTTTTTGACGAATTTTTGCGAAAAAATTGTTTTGAGTTTATGGAAAAACCAATAGGGAGTTACTCGCTGTCATTTCTGACTTGTGAGTTTTGCAAGTACTGAGTTTTGCATCTATGGTTTTGCAATTTTTTGTACATGTTTATGCTCATTGGTAAAGGCCAAAATTTTTGATATCAGGTAAGGAACTTTCATTCATATCGTACTTTTTAATATTCATGTAGTCAATGACTTTATCATAGGTTCCATAGGGAAGGCCTTCTAAGTATTTGACTTTGACAAATAAATCGTCAGCAACCTTGGTAGGGTAGGCCTTTTTTCTTTAAATAATTTGAATATTGCTCAAATTCTTCTAAATTATAGAGTTTCATACTGCACATGGTTTTGATATTATTTTCATATTTTCAGTTTTCTTCTACTAGGCAAATTTCTCTACTAAAAGAGTAGTAAGACTTTCAAGAGGATTAGCAATATGGTATGCCAGTGCGTCTTTAGTAGCTGCCATTTTGGCATGCCACCAATTGGCTGTATTTCCCCACAATTATTGAACTTTAAGTGTAGCTCTTTGTCATGCCCCCAAATGTATTAAATTAATTATTTATAAGGTTATTAAATAAAGAAATAATTAAAAGTAATCTTATATTTAATTAATTTAATATTTAAGTAACTAAAAATAAAATAATATAAAAAAAAGTCACTTAATGAAATAAAATAATATTTTATTCTAGAAGCTTCTTGAAAATACTTGTGAATTCTTTATAAGGAGCTTTTGGAGGGCATTTGAGATCATCCTGGAGTCAATTACATTTTCTGAATATTGGAAAGCTTGAATGATTGACATAGTTGAAGAAGTAAAATTCTCTAAGTTTGCTAGTTTCGGTTGTGTGACACCAACCCTAGCTAGTTGAGAGAGGAGAATATTTCAGTTCTTCTCATTGTGCAAATTTGTGGCCTAAGGCCAATTTTGGATTGATGCGCGAGCGAATTGGTAATTTCTGTGGTAACCTCAAACTGTTAGCAACCATTGGAGAAGGTCGATTTCATCATATCAGCCCATGTACATATCAATTTTCATTGAGGATTGTATTGGCTTATCCTAGGAGACTTGGAGATTGTTTATGATGCTGGAGGAAGGACAATTTTGAAGACTACATTTCATATTATACACTCTTAGTTCTGAACAGGGGCGGCCGTGACAGAAGGACGATTTGTTGTCTAGAAGCCTAGATAATTTCTGAGAAAAATCAAGAGACTTCATTGGAGGCATAGAAGACTAGGCGCTACATTGGAAAGGTCATTGGCTTCATCAGCAAGTGAGATCGATTCAATATGTGAAGTCTGCTATCATTATTAGGTTCCATCGAATCATATAAAGTTAGCCATTATAGTATTTTGCATTTTAGTTTAGGGGTCTGCATTGCTTAAGCAAAAGTTTGCATCATAGTTCTACGCATTGTAAGCAACAAATTCAGATTGTAAACTTTTATATCAGTGTAATAAGCTGCCATCATTGGTTCATATTAGGTTTGCACTTGAGAGCCAAGAGTCTTGGCCATATTTTGTAAACGTCATGGTACATTCCAGTCAATGATAAGAAGGTTTTGCATTGCTTCCATTTGATATCTTGTACATGATTGAGGATGTTCACCAAGTGTTTGTATAAATGCCTAATGGTTGTAGGAGCATATTTGATATAAGTAGTTCATGTATGTGCATTCGAAAATACAAAAGAGTTGCATTGTCATTATAGAAGTTTGAGTAGATACCTTAAAAGTTATTTGCTATCATTTATTCATCATTGCATTCACATAAATCAAAACCAAAGCAAACTGAAACATAAAACCAGCAAGTACAAGTTTGCAAGCAAACTGTTTGACAAAATTCTCAAGGCAGAAAATAAAGAATTTGAGTTCATATTTAGCGAGGCACTTTACACTCTTGCAATTCCATTCAATAAACATAGGCTTTGTATTCTGGTGAAAGTGTTAGACCATGACCTAATTTGATCTATAGGATCTAATATGTCATCTATGTCAAGATACTATGGCAGCATTGGCACACTTCCTCTTATCATAAGAGTGAACGAGTAATTAGAAGACTCATTCTTTTTCAATTTCTTTTCAATTTTTAAAGGGTTTTCTCTTAGTTGGGAGAAAACATTTGATTCATGGGAAATTATTTCTTTAGAAACCTTTTCTTTCCCTTCCTTTTCTAGACAATCCAAGCTGGCTTCTAGAGCAGCAAGCTTGTTAACAATAGTATGAAACCTTGTATTCATTTTGGCAAAGTTATGTCCAAGAGAATGAAGATTGTTTAGAGATTGCTCAGATTGAATTCTTATTTCAGAGCAGTCTTTTCTAATGTTTTGTACATGACTGATGTTTTCTATGGCAAACTGTAGACTTTTGTCACATTTTGAAGCAACTTTATCTAGAACATTTCTAATATACAACACATCTTTACGTAAGTCATCAAAAATTTCTTGCAAATGGCTTGTAAATCTAGCTAGGTAGTTTGCTTGTTTGTAGTGTAGGCTAGGTTCTGATGCAAGAGCATCCAGTGGTGTAAGGGCAATCTTGCATCACCCAAAAGATGATTTCCATTTTTGTTCCCGTTGTTTTCTTTTTGTAGATGTCTTTGCATTTCTGGATACCCTTTTTGTCGAATAAGAGTTTCCAACTTTCAAAACTATTTTTCTGCTTTTTCTTCTCAACTGCTATTTTTAGCAGGTTTTAATTTGAAGGCGTGGGAAGACATAAATTTATGGGAAGGTTCAGGATGGAAAAATACACAGTTTGGTGAAAGAATCAGGTCAAGATCATTCACGGTCTAAAAATTATTCAAGTTCTTGTTTCTGCTTTTTGCCCTGAAAAACCTTTCGAGCTCAGTTTGAGGCACTAAACGATCCCGGATGGGCCTAGAAATTTGCAGAAATGCCAAAGTAGTCTGCTGAAAGCGTACTTTGTGGAAAATCTTCTTTTCGAGAGCTTTCCGAAAAGGTATTATCATTGAAGATCCAATGGTCAGATTAAAATTTATGGCTTCCAGAAGTTGGTGCATATTTTAGAAATGTGCTAATTTTTGACTATGAATTTAAATTTGAATTTCTAATTGTAATTTTGGCGCCAAACCGCCAAAAATATTATCTCAAAGGTTGTTTTTGGTTCCAAACCGAAATGGGTCTATTTATGGACTTGTTTCTAATTTTTGAGTAACTTTTTGGGAAAAGAAGTTCGTATGCTACGAAAGGGGGATCTGGGTAATTTTCTGTAAGTCTGTAATTTGCATGTAATACAGAGCTTGGGGATTTGAGATTCTCTGCATGTAAGAGTTCCATATTTTTGAATAAAAATATTATTCTCTATTTTGTGAGTATTGTTTTGTGTCTCGGGTTGGCTCCCTCGTCAGGTGGTATCAGAGTGGGTTTTCTTGAGCATGTGGACAGATCGCCGATCATGAGGCAGTTCGCACCAAGACCGTGGTTGTGGGTTCAAAATATTCAAGATGCCTCCAAGAGTGATTCTTGGTAGGAGTGGTGGTGCTAGAGGTGGCAGAGGTGGCATAAATGCTGGTGGAAGAGATCCATTGGCTGTCAAGGGTTTTAGAGCCCTCCAGATACAAATCGATGCATTGTAGGAACAAATGAGAAGAGGGTTAGACCTAGGAAGGAGAGGAGAAAGCGAGGATGAAGAAGAGGCGGAAGATACATATGTAGAAAAGGAAGAAGAAGCTATTGATTGAGATCAAATGCGGCTGATTAGGGCCATTTCGAAGATCAGAAAAAGACCCAAAATAGAAGTCCCCAGTTATTCCTAAAGTCTGAACCCAGAAGAGTTGATCGATTGGATCAATGAGCTAGAAGAATATTTCGAGTATGAAGAAGTAGAGGACCCAGATCGGGTTAAGTTTTCAAAAACGAAGCTGAAAGGCCATGCCAATATTTGGTGGAAAGAGGTCCAGTTGGAGAGAAATCGAAGAGGAAAAGGAAAGATCAGCAGTTGGGATCGCATGGTGGAGAAACTGAAGAAGCAGTTCATACCAGTAGACTATGAGTTAGATCTATTGAATAAATTGCAAGGGTTGAAGTAAGGAAGTAGATCTGTGAAAGAATACACATAATATTTTCATAGGATGATCATCATAACAAGCCATGTAGAGGCCAACAAGGAGAAGGTAGCTCGTTATCTTAATGGGTTACGACCGAGCATTCAAGAGGAGCTAAGCTTGGTCAGAATGACCACCATTGAGGATGCATAACAGTTTTCTTTGAAAGTTGAGGAGAAGCTGAACAAAAGATTTGATAGCAAGTAAAAAGTTTGAGGAGGTCAAAGCGAAAGGGGTAGTGGAAGATCTTTTGGGAGCCGAAATGAGGATGAAAGGAAAAATGAAGATGTGGGTACTAGTCAAAGCCAGATGAATGATAACTTCTACCACCCTCGTGATAAAAATAGTGGTGATCAAAGAGGTAGAGGACGAGGAAGATCTGGGCCAGGGCCTGGAAGAGGTGGTTTCAGAGGAACTTGTTTCCATTGTGGTGAAGAAGGGCATAGAGCCTATGAATGTCCACAACACCAAGGAAGGACAAAAGACCCGAAGCTCGTGGAAGGGTTGCACATGCAGATGAGGATGTGCAGTCCGAACATTCAGATGATTCTGAAAGGGGAGAAGCCCTAGTGGTTAGAAGAGCCCTGGTGACTGAAGATAAGGAGCCAAAATAGAGGAAGAATTTTTTCTGCACAAGGTACAAGTGTGAAGACAAATGTTGTGAAGTCATTATTGATGGTGGGAGCATTGATAATTTGGTGTCAGAAGAGATGGCTACAAAGTTGAATCTGAAAAGGGAAAGGCATCCACACCCATATCCGATTGCCTGGTTGTAGAAAGACCATAAGGTTCTGGTCAATGAGTAGTGCCTAGTGAAGTTCAAGATCGGAAGTTATCGCGATGAGGTACTTTGTGATATCATCCCCATGGATGCATGTCACATGTTGTTGGGGAGGCCGTGGCAGTTCAATAGGTGTGCTGTACATGATGGCCATGCAAACACTTATTCTTTGACGAAGGATGGAGTCCATCATAAGTTGAAACCCCTAAAGAAGGACGAAGAAAAGGTATGCAGTAGTGCTAGAATTTGTTTTTTTGATGGAAGAAAATTTTTAGAAGGCATGAAGCATGAGCATATGTGTTATGCATTGATTCCTGGAATGGATAAGGAAGGTAGTGAGAAGGTACCAATAGAAGTTTATGGACTATTGGATGAGTTTCAGGAGATTATTTCTGATAATCTACCTGAGGGTTTACCACCAATGAGGAAGATCAGTCATTAGATTGACTTGATCCCTGGAGCCAGTTTGCCAAATAAGGCAGCTCATAGAATGACTCCTGTAGAAAATGAGGAGTTGAACAGACAAGTTCAGGATTTGTTGAGGAAGGGTTTGATTCGAGAGAGTCTGAGCCCATGTGCAGTACCTGCAGTACTAGCACCAAAGAAGGATGGGGAGTGGAGGATGTGTACAGACTCCCGAGCCATAAATAAGATAACAATCAAGTACAAATTTCCCTTGCCAAGGATGGATGACCTAATGGATTGTTTGAGTGGAGCTCAATACTTCACAAAGATAGATCTGAAAAGTGGATATCACCAGATCTGGATTCGTGAGGGAGATGAATGGAAGACTGCCTTCAAGACCAAAGAGGACCTGTACGAGTGGTTAGTCATGCCTTTTGGGCTAACCAATGCACCGAGCACGTTCATGCGACTCATGAATGAGGTACTGAAAGAGTTTCTGGGAAGTTTTGTCATTGTGTATTTAGATGATATTTTGATTTTCAGTAAGAACTTGGATGAGCATTTAATGCATATTCTTAGGGTTTTTGAGAAGTTGAGAGAGGAGAAACTATTGATAAATTTGAAAAAGTGTAGTTTTGTTAAAAAGGAGTTAGTGTACTTGGGGTTCATTGTCTTAGCAGAGGGTCTGAAGATGGACCCAGAGAAGGTGAAGGCTATTCTAGAATGGCCTACCCCAAGAAATGCTACTGAGGTGAGATTTTTCCATGGTTTGGCTAGTTTTTATAGAAAGTTCATTAGAAACTTCAGTAGTATTTGTGCACCCTTGACTGAAACAATGAGAGGGGATAGAAAAGAGTTCAAGTGGAGTACTGGAGCAGCGAGGAGTTTTGATTTGTTGAAGCAGAAGGTGACAGAGTAACCAATTTTAACCCTCCCAGATTTCAATAAGGTGTTTTAGGTGGATTGTGATGCCAGTGGTTGTGCCATTGGAGCAGTGATGAGCCAAGAAGGTAAGAACATTTCCTATTTTAGTGAAAAGTTAAATGATGCAAAGAGAAAGTACTCTATATATGATTAGGAATTTTATGCAATAGTTCAAGCATTAAAGAAATGGAGACATTATTTGTTGCCAAAGGAATTTGTTTTGTTTACTGATCATCAAGCATTACAATATCTGAGTAGTCAGGAAAGTTAAATCAGAGGCATATGAAATGGGTAGAATTTTTGTAGAGTTATACCTTTGTTTTAAAGCATAGGAGTGGCAAGTCAAATAGGGTTGCAGATGCCTTAAGTAGGAGGAAAACATTGTTGACAGAGATGCAGATTGAAGTGGTTGGGTTCAATGAACTCAAGACACTGTATCCTTAAGATCTTGATTTTGCAGAGGCTTGGAAAGCTTGCAAGGAGCCTGTTACAGTTGACAGGATGAAGTGGCTGGATTTCATAATCTAGGATGGCATGTTGTTTAAGGGAAGCCAATTGTGTATTCCAAAGAGTTCCATGAGGGAGAACTTGATAAAGGAGAAGCATAGTGGAGGAATGGTAGGAAATTTTGGTCAGGATAAGACCATTTCCATTATCAATGAGCATTATTATTGGCCTCAGTTATCACACGATGTGAGGAAGTTTGTGTATAGTTGCAGGGTATATCAAATGGCTAAAGGTGTGAGCCAAAATACTGGGTTGTATCAGCCCTTACCTATACCAGAGAGGCCATGGGAGGATATAAGTATGGACTTTGTTCTTGGTTTGCCAAGGAAATAGAGAGGGAATGATTCAGTATTTGTGGTAGTTGACAAGTTTTCGAAGATGGCACATTTCATCCCATGCTAGAAGACCCATGATGCAGTCCACATTGTTGACTTGTTCTTTAGAGAAGTGGTGAGACTACATGGTCTACCAAAGAGTATAGTCTCAGATCGTGATACAAAGTTTGTGGGATACTTTTGGAGGACCTTGTGGAAAAATTTGAAGACAGAGTTGAAGTTCAATTCTGCACACCATCCACAAATTGATGGGCAGGCTGAGGTTGTGAATAGAAGTATGGGTAACCTACTAAAATGCTTGGTGGGAGATAAACCTAAGGGATGGGACTTGATCTTACCCCAGGTAGAATTTTATTACAACAATTCTGTCAACAGAAGTATTGGTAGATCACCATTCCAGATTATGTATGGAGGCAGTCCCAGGACCGCTCCAGAATTGAGGAAGATGGACCAAGAGAAGAAGACTAGTGCTGAAGTCGAACTTTGCAGAACACATCAAGAATATACATGAGAAGGTAAGAGAACATATTAACAAGATGAATATGCAGTATAAGGCTAAGGCAGATCAGAAGAGGAGGTATAAGGAGTTTCAAATTGGTGATGAAGTGATGGTCCACTTGAGGAAAGAAATTTCCAGTGGGAACCTATAACAAACTAAAGATGAAGAAGTTTGGTCCCTGTAAAATTGTGAAGAGGCATGAATCAGGGAATGCATATGAGGTAGAGTTGCCAAATGGAGTCAACATTTCCCCTGTGTTTAATATTTCAGATTTGATAGAGTATCATGAAGGTGGCGCAGAGGAAGTACCAGCAATGGAACAGTGTGGCATTCCAACACCTACTTCGGAAAAGGAGGAGATTGAAGAAATCCTAGATAGTCGTGTGGGAAGGAGTACCAGAAATAGGCAGTATGAAGAATATCTGGTGAAGTGGAGAGGAAGGCCTGTAGAAGACTCATCTTGGTTGTCTAAGGAAGAGGTTGACTGTTTGGGTTTTCCTCAACCATCTGAGACGTGACGGGGTCACTTCTACAATTACCCTGGGTGTCTGATGCAGGAGCATCTAATGGTGTAAGGGCAATCTTGCATCACCCAAAAGATGATTTCCATTTTTGTTCCTGTTGTTTTATTTTTGTAGATGTCTTTGCATTTCTGGATACCCTTTTCATCGAATAAGAGTTTCCAACTTTCAAAACTGTTTTTCTGCTTTTTCTTCTCAACTGCTATTTTTAGCAAGTTTTTAATTTGAATCCATGGGAAGACAGAAATTTATGGGAAGGTTCAGGATGGAAAAATACACAGTTTGGTGAAAGAATTAGGTCAAGATCATTCACGGTCTAAAAGTTATTCAAGTTCCTGTTTCTGCTTTTTGCCCTGAAAAACCTTCCGAGCTCAGTTTGAGGCACTAAACGATCCCAGATGGGCCTGAAAATTTGCAGAAACGCCAAAGTAGTCTGCCAAAAGCCTACTTTATAGAAAATCATCTTTTCGAGAGCTTTCTGAAAAGGTATTATCATTGAAGATCCAACGGTCAGATTAAAAGTTATGGCTTCCAGAAGTTGGTGCATATTTTGGAAATGTGCTAGTTTTCAACTATGAATTTAAACTTGAAGTTCTAATTGTAATTTTGGTGCCAAACCACCAAAAATATTATCTCAAAGGTTGTTTTTGGTTCCAAACCAAAATGGGTCTATTTATGGGCTTGTTTCTGATTTTTGAGTAACTTTTTGGGAAAAGTTTGCATGCTGTGAAAGGGGGATCTAGGTAATTTTCTGTAAGTCTGTAATTTGCATGTAATACAGAGCTTGGGGATTTGAGATCCTCTGCATGTAAGAGTTCCATATTTTTGAATAAAAATATTATTCTCTATTTTGTGAGTATTGTTCTGTGTCTTGGGTTGGCTCCCTCGTCAGGTTCTTTTTCTTTAGCTTTGGAAGTTTGGAAAGCATACTAAAAATGGCTTCTGAATTTTTGTGGCTGCCTTTCAATGGAGGCCATCTTCCTCCTCTCTACAAAGAAATATCATTTTCTTTACAAAATTCAAGGGTATTATCCTTTGGCAAGGAATACTCATTTGTAATAGGTAAAACTCCTTCTGTAGTTTGAGTTTTACTTTTCTGATTAGGTTTTGGTCCTTGGTTTATAGGCTTATTTTCAGCTTCCACATACAGTTGGGCTCTCCTATTAGAATCGGAATTGGACCCAGATTCTAGTCTTCTAAAAGAAGATCTAGCAATTTGAAAGCTGGGAGATGCAAGACTGGAATAATTTTGAGACATGCTTCTTGGCAGTACATGTATATAAGATCCTTTGATTTTATGTACTTGTTTTCTCTTAGCTACCATTTTAGGGGCAACATTTCTAATCCAATCAATTTTTCACTAGTGTTAACATGACCAAGTTTTATAGTTGAACATCCCCATTTAATATTTTGGCCTATGGCCATATTTCTAACATCTTAGGATGATTTGTGTTGGTCATGCTACATAGAACTTGGATTTACACACTATCATACTTAAACAGATTGAAAATTTCTAACCCATAAACAAAGTTAAAAATTTTCCAACAATCTGAAGACTCATGTTTAACTTCATTGCAATCTTTATCTCTAACATAAATAGTGAGTTTAGGGTAATATGCAAAGCAAGTAGAATGTTCTCCTAATCTAGATAAGACAGATATCTGACAAGCATGTTAATATTGTGTTTTCCTTCTATCACAAATGGAGAGATAAGATATATATTTTATGTTTTTGCAACACAAGATCCAATCTAAACCAAAATAGCACCAAAATGGACATAATTTACATCTTTACAACTTCTACTATTATCTATTTTCAATTTTGGAAACATAGGAAATAGTTTTGTTTGCTAGGATTATATTAAAGATTTGTAATAACTCACCCTTAATTTTTTCCAAACTTAACAACTTGTTAGCATTAGCCAATAATCAAAGATCATCAACTTAGGTAAAATTCCTTCCACTTTCTGATCACCTAGACCCCAATGTGCACAAGGTGAGAGCATACTGTGGTAAGGTTACAATGCTATGCTATTGAATGAACCACTTGTTTAGTGGGGTGAGTATGAAATCATCAAACATGAAGGACACATCCACTTCTTTAGTGCAAATTACAAATTTTATGAAATGAAAGCATCAAGCGACTAGCTGACCAAAACCACTTATGCAGTGAGATGCATAGCTAACATGAAAAGAGAATCATCCGCTTATTCAGCAGACAATACATAAAATAAAATTCATCTTCCTATTTAGTGGGAATTCCATTTATTCAGTGGGGTTAGTATCAAAACCAAATAGAGCAAGATTATTGAAGGGTACTACCAAGTCGGTATTACAATGAAACTCAATACAAATGATATTAACAAGTATAATCCAACTGCTTAAGAGATAGTAATATGATATAACATCAAAATAAAAACAAACAAACTAAAATGATGCCCAAAATGGAACCCAACAACACCAATGAGTTCCCCTTGCAAGAATAGAACAAGTATATGGTCTCAATGTTGGCACCCAAGAGTTTGAATAAGGTCTGGAATGTAATTGTTTCAGGTCTGATAAGGAAAATGCAACGCTGTTATGCTGCAACCAGCCAAACAAACCACTCAAAGTGCACACTAAACATGACAAGGATCCACCCCAATGCAAGATGCCAATAGATATGCCACTCCCATAACTCCAAAACTCCCTCAAGTGAACTGAAAGGACAATTTGCAGGTTTGATATGAAAGTTGTATGTCTGAAATGACAGTACTAGGTCTGATATGACTTCAAACAACAAGCTCCCAAGTGGAATGCCACTCAAGGAGGCTACCCAAACACCAAGAATGAATTCCCCACAAATTTGGAAGGTCTAGGGCTGATCAAAGTGCCACCAAAAGTCTCCAAAGACTGATAAGGAAGGGTAGAAAATTCCTATGCCAAATTCCTGCAACCCTCAAACTATATGGCCCTGCTGAATGGGGTGACTAGCTCCTAAAAATCCCACTCTTTAGCAAAAAATCTGCAACTTGGTTAAAGAGGGCACCCAAGGCCAAGGAAACCAACTAGCCAATACCCAAAACAAGGCCCTAATGCTTCAACCTACAGAAACAAAATGTGGTATGACCTAGGCATTGGAAAAGTAAGGCCAACAAGTAGAGAGCACCAAAAAATGAAGGACACATCCACTTCTTTAGTGCAAATTACAAATTGCAGGAAGTGAAAGCATCAAGCGGCTAGCCAACCAAAACCACTTGTGCAGTAGGATACATAGCTAACATGAAAAGAGAATCATTCACTTATTCAGCGAACAATACATAAAATAAAGTTCATTTGCTTATTCAGCGGGAATGCCATTTATTCAGTGGGGTTAGTATCAAAACCAAACAGACCAAGATTACTGAATTTTACTACCAAGTCAGTATTATAATGAAATCAATACAAATGATATTAACAAGTATAATCCAACTGCTTAAGAGATAGTAATATGAAATAACATCAAAATGTCAACAACCAAACTAAAATGAGATGCCCAAAATGAAACCCAACAACACCAATGAGTTCCCCTTGCAAGAATAGAACAAGTATACCTCAATGTTGGCACCCAAGAGTTTGAATAAGGTTTGAAATGCAATTTTTTTAGGTCTGATAAGGAAAATGCAGTGTTGTTATGCTACAACTAGCCAAACAAACGACTCAAAGTGCACACTAAACATGACAAGGATCCTCCTCAATGCAAGATGCCAATAGATATGCCACTCCCATAACTCCACAACTCCCTCAAGTGAACTGAAAGGACAATTTGTAAGTCTGATATGAAAGTTACATGTCTGAAATGACAATAGCAGGTCTGATATGACTTCAATCAACAAGCTCCCAAGTGGCATGCCACTCAAAGAGGCTACCCAAAAACCAAGAATGACTTCCCCATGGATTTGTAAGGTCTAGGGCTGATCAAAGTGCCACCAAAAGTCTCCAAAGACTGATAAGGGAAAAAACTTCATGTGCCAAACTCCTGCAACCCTCAAACTGTATGGCTCTGCTGAACGGGGCGACCAGCTCCTAAAAATCCCACTCTTTAGCAAAAAATCTGCAACTTGGTTAAAGAGGGCACCCAAGGCCAAGGAAACCAACTAGCCAATACCCAAAAAAAGGCTCTGAATGCTTCAACTTGTAGAAAAAAAATGTGGACGACCTAGGCATTGGAAAAGTAAGGCCAACAAGTAGAGAGCACCAAATTTTTTTTTTTCAAAACTCTTTGCAAGGTTAGGAAGCTACACCAAAAACATAGCAACTAGAAAACATCAAAATGATCAAACCAAAATCTGATTACTCTGCTTGTAAGCTCCATGGTGATTACTAAATGCAATCACACCCAATCAACTAGGGATTATCTTCCAAATCTGAAACTAGCACCCTAGAGAGGGTTTTCATCTTTTGAAGATTTAGGAAAGAACTCTCAGGTTCCAATCTGATAGCATAACATTATCATCTTCAACATAATCAAAATGAGCTAGTCCATGCCTCCTTTTAAATCTTTTTCCCTTTTTTTTTTTGAAAAAGTGTTTTTTACTTTTTTGTTGCTTTTTCAAAAAACATTTTTTTGCTTTTCCCCAAAGAAGCATTTTTTGCTTTTTAAAAAAAAAAAACCTTTAATAAACTTTTCATTTTATAATATTTAACAATAAAGTAATATTAAAACCAAAGTTGTATGGACATGGATACTTATTCAGATACGGATACAGATACGACCATTTTTTAAGACCCCCAATATGGATATGGCCGGATATGACATTCATAAAAAACACATACACGTATATTTTCTAAGTTATTAGAGGATATTTTCATTACTTTAAAAGAAAATAAGTAAATATAAATTAAATAATATAATAATTTAAATATAATAATTTAGTAACGAATAAACAATTAAATATATATTAATAATTTTTTTTATATTTAAAGAATTTTTTAAATTTTTTTTAAAGTCTCAAATGTTTAAACAACATAATATAAACATAAAATTATAAACAATTAACTTTTTTAAATCTATAAAAATTAAAATGCCAAAAAAATAGTGGAGTTGCATTGGAAGAAGTGCTAGAAAAGTGGGTTATTGGAATAGAAAAAAAATTCATATGTCTTCCTCATTTGTGTATGTTTTGTATACAAAACAAAAAAATGCATGATTGAAGTTCCTTAAGTTTAAGTTTAGGAAAATTCACGTCAGATTTTTTGAAAATCAAGTTTTCTTGGGAACACATGGGTATGGTATCCAACATGTATCTGTAGTGTATTATACCCATATCCGTATTGGATATGGGGATACACACGCTCGAGGAGGGGTAAGGGCATATCCGACTACTTTGATGAAAACATTACTTTATAATTTTAGTGTAAATATTAAAATAATTCCAATCATTTTATGAAAAACATCAGGAGACATCCGAAATGGAAACTAATCGTACCAAGAAGTTGTTGATGACAAGGAAAGATACCAAGTGCCAAAACGGGCACTTACTAAAAATAATAGTGTTCTCAGAGAAATGTGGAGAACCACCCAGATGGCAAAAAATGCAATGAATGTCATCACCACCATCATAAAGACAAACAAAATGCCAAACATGATCCTTCTTGTCAAACCATTCCACCAATCTGTCCACAAACTCCTGGTAAGTGGTGATATGGTCATGTTGAAGTGTCACCATCCCATGATGCCACCAGTCATAAGCTGCCCCCTCAAGATGCAAAGTAGCATATCTAATATCATCCTCCTCAGCCATGGGTTGCAATGTAAGGAAGGTATCTGGCTTATTGATCCAAGCCTATGCTGTAACCTTACCGCTGCCATCAGACATAGCCAAAGTGAGCTTGTTTGTGGCATGCTTCAGGTCACTATTTTGATGTTTAGGCCTCCTATCCTGCCTATTCTTGTAATGCTCTCTCCTCTGTGTGAGAAAACTAAAAAGTAAGTCTCTCTCAGACCTCTGGGGTCAATAACTCCCACTCATCATTCGCTGCCATAAGAATATCAGCAAACACTTCCTCAGGCTCCTCATCTGCAATAGCCCCATTAGGCTCCTATCTCACAAAAGTCAGGTGGGTAGGCCTATCTACTGTCTGTGAAACAGTCTTGGGTATCCTCCATGAACCTGCATCACTCTTGTCTTCATTACAACTTGGTGATGGTCTCCTAGGTGAACCCATCCTCTGTATAACCATGGTCAACTGCTATAATACATCAGCTACCTACTGCTGACCTGTCCGTAAATTTCTAAGAGTCTGTCTAACCTTTGCATCTTCTTGCTGAGGATCTCAAGGAATCTCTATTCTGTCATCCATAATACCTGGCTGCCTGTTCAATTCCTATTCCCTATCAAACAAAGCTCTCATGCAAGTATAGTATCTGTGAGGTCCAACCTCCTGTGACTGCATATGAATCCCAAACCCTCAGGATGGCAAGAAACTGCTCTAATACCACCGTAAGAGACAAGGTGTCTCTCAACCGACTGCTGACTAAGAATGCAAGTTTTTGTTTGTTTTATTTGTTTTGATTTTTTTGTGGTTTTTGCTAATAAAGAGAATGGTGCAATTTTGAAAGAAAAGTCTTGAAAAATTCAAATAAAATACTACGGATCTAGATATGAAGGAATTCAATTGATAGACTGATGCCAAATAATTTATTTTCCTTCCAAACTGATTACAACTGTGATTAGACAACATGCATAGAAAAAGGAAATGACATTTATTCAGAAAACCTGGTTATTGCAGCTGCCAATAATGGTGAAGATTTGGTACGACCAACCTCAGAAGAACCTTCTCCAACCTTGAAATTGTTGTAAGCTAACCCAGAGACCAAGGCGTCCCATCTAGTGAAGGAAGAAGACATAAAAGCAAGGCGTCCAGGCTTGTGGAAGAAGTACGGCCTTTCAGTTGAGAAGTACAACCCTAAACTAGCAATGAATAAATCTGTACCACCTTGGAAAATGTGCCAGATGTAGAACTTAGCCAGCCGCTCAAGGATATCACTCTTCCCAGACTAATATTGAATCAAACCCTAAATAATAACTTCACAATAAGCTCTGTATTAACTTCTGAATGAAGCTATTCAACTGACAGGCAATAAATTAGCTGATATTTCATAGCCTCTGAATTGCAATACACTGAAGATGGCTCGTTCTCCAATGCAGTAGAAAACTAAAACCCTTGGCTTCATTCTCTGAAGAAGAAATTAGCTAAAATCGATTCTCATATGCATAATAATGAATTCCTTCAAAAGAAAACTTATATTTCCTCAAGTAGGTCGATTTCCTTCAAAAAGCATCATTTTAAATAAATTTTGAATTTCACTTTTAATTTTCCAATAGTCTGGGTGCCCATTTAATTATAATAATTAATTGAGAAATGGCCCCTTCTTCATGATGGTCGACCCCTTCATTAAGTCACTTAAGTTATAACATAAATTTACGTTATAACTTTATAACATAAGCTTCAATTAAATTAATATTTCTTTTGGAAAATCAATATTAATACCTCTCTCAATATAAGTCCAAAAGACAAGCCATCTGAAGCCGGATGATAAGTGACTAAATCTGTATATGACTAGACCATACTGCTAAAAATAGCAGGGGTGCTCCACTGAGTGTATCCACTTACTAAAAATAGTAAGTCAAGCAAATGATGTCCAAAAGACCCTGAATGAAAGCCAAACTAAATAATTCTGACAACTGAAGCCAAGCCATGCCTCAACCAGACCCTCTATCCTCCATATTAGCCTACGAGGGCCACATAATAGGCTAATCTAAAGTACTGAGAGATGTCAACTGGAAGGGAACATTACATGAAATCTACTTCAGCTGTATGAACACCAACAATACAGAAAACTAAAAACATCACCAAAATTTTCCAACATTGAAGCACAATCTGCTAGTCTGGATGAGAAGCAGCCATAATCCAATTAGGTGTTATCTTTCATACATGAAATTGGTTCTATGCTAGAAGGTATGCATTCCTCGAAGCTAAATTCATGAAGTCATTTCGACATCATAACATTAGCATAAATAATAGATACTCAAATGCTGGAGCAATGTCTGCTTATATAGAGAAGTGGAGGTGACTCTTCAACTTCCCAAATTTCCCTCCAAAAAGGGATGCCCATTCACCTTTTGGAATATTTTAATTTTCAAAATATTTAACTCCCTCCTTAATATGGCATCCAAATTCCAAGGAAAAATAAAACATTATAAAATATCAATTATTTCCTCCATGAGGTGTCCACCCTTGAGAACTGCCTTTTAAAACAACTTAAAGTCATAACGTTAGGCCAAGGGGTCAATTTGAAAACATAACATTAATGACTTGAAAGAATTTATTTCTCTGAATATTGCACCTTCAAAGCCAAAACTACAAATACTCAACTACTCCAACTGAAAAGGAAAACTCATTGTGATGCTGTCAACTGGATCACTTCCAAAATTAGAACTTACAAAAAGCAGTAAATTTTGACAAATGCTAAAACCTTCCAACAATGGAAACCCTAATTTCACCTCAACAAGCCTACGGGCCTCTGGGATAGGCTGATTAGCCTCTGAATTGATCACTGATGAGAATGGGACATTACAAATAGTAGGTCACTAAAAATAGACATTGCTAAAAAATAACATTTTTGCCCACCAAGGCCCAAAAAAAACCCAAAAAAACCTAGAAAAGTTCATTGATACTGAATAGGTATACACAGATTTCAAAAGATGGCACCAACTGCCAAATAAGGAAACCCTAAAAAGGGGACATTAGAAGATTTAATTCAATAAGCTTAGTCCTAGGTTTCACAAAAATTTTGAAGGTAGATTTATAAACAATATTCTTTAACAAATTAGGCTTTAAATAGGATTTTCTGTAAAAATCTTCTGCCTTAAGAGCAAGAGGTTTGTGAGTAGTAACCACACCTATCAGGGGTTGTTCTATTACTTTTATATCTAGTACTTCTCCAATTAATTCATTTTCCATGGGTTGCAGAATAGGAACCTCATAATAGACTTCTAGAGAATCTTGATTGATAGTATCGACTCCTTCCTGGGAATAAGACATGTTCTGTAAATTGACCATACCATTTTCTATTATTGGTAATGAGATTGTGAAATAATGCCTTTAGAGAATTAAGGGACAAATGAGAAACATCTGAATAGTAGACAATGATAAAAGGATGGCTAACCAGATCTCAATAGAGACTCCCCACAGAATCTAAGTTTGTAGCTATTTCACAGTCAAGATATATTGGCTTAGACAGAAATAATAGAATAAAGGCTCTAGTACCAAATAGTTCTAGAGGTCATGCAGCCGATGCAGGTAGCAGAATGGGAAAACAATGACAGAGGCTGTAGGCTGAATGGTTACAACTTCTTGCTATTACATCAAACAAAATTTACAAGGCTTTTACTACTATCAACACCCACTTTTAGCTTATGTAGTTACATCAACAATTGAGTCATTTCCTACTGAACATGTGTCAATGTAACAACTTAACTTCTCTCCAAGCTTGCCAGACATATTTTTGGTGTCTATTGTAGGTGTGTGCACCCATATTCAAACTCGTGTATGCAACAATATCCATACATACTCTGTGGCCACATGTATGGGTACATACATGCATGCCCAAGCATACATTGATTGTACAGTACACATGGACACAATATTTACGTCATCTCCATGTGCATTTCTAATGTGATCTTATGTCAACTTGCAAAAATTATATTCTATTTTTTTGAAGAGACTCAAAATTGTATTTATTGGAGGTTGAAATCTTGTGCTCATAAGCTAGTTTTCCTAATGGAAATTTCTTATATGCTGGCTAGTTCTAGTTTCTTATTTTTGCATGCTTTTGAGCTATTTTGTTCTTCCTAAGATAATTCATATTGTACTAATGAAAGGTCAAAATCTTGTGGCTTCAAGATAATTTTTCTATGGAATTTTTATTTGGATGTTGGGTAGTTTTAGTTCCTTATTTTTGCATACTTTTGAGCTATATGGAATTAGTTGTCTAAATATTCTTCCTGTCTATAGTGGTTGCCCATGTTGAAGCAAGCAAAAAATCTAAAGAGAGGATTGCAACAACATATGCTAAAATTAAAAACATCGATGGGAAGTTAAATCATGTGGAATCACAATATATGAAACAAAGTTCAGTTACAAAAAATGATGACACAAATAAAAGGCCTTCAAAGAAGCAGAGACAAAAGAAGTTGATAGATTATTGATAATTGTACTGTAATGCTTATGGTGCATTCTATTAGACATGTACAAGGAAGATGGCTTATTTTCCAATTGTTTATGATTACCTTGATTACCTTAAGTACATTGTCATTATGTATAATTTATAGCTTTATTTAAGCCTCATCCTTGAATTTTAAGGATAGTTCAGAGTCAAAATTCAAATGCTTTTTGAAAATAAAAAATATAGATTTCATCAAGTATGAAAAATGTGATCATTAGCTTCACTAATCTCTTCAAATTTGTTAGTCTAAAATTGGTTCCCTTTTGTTGAGTTTTTAGTCTTAATCTGACATGCCTGCAAAACATGTTTTCCTCTTTACTTTGTTCACTTTGGGAGTAACAATATATTTTGATTTATAATTTGAATGGTTTTGTAGTTAAGACTGTTGGCTGTTTATAGAATAATGTTATATTATTTGTCCAACTATAGCAATTAGTTGTGGCTATTTTCTTGTATTGAGAACTGTGCAAACAAAAAAAATTAAATAACTTAATATTTGTGAATTTAGTTTTTTTTTTAGGTATTTTGTTTAATTGTTATTATTAGTTGATAGTAATTTGAATTTCCTGGGTCTGGCAGGAAAAAAAATCCAAAATTTTAAAAATAGATGTTTGCCTTCAATCTTTGGAATTACTGGGAAAAAATGAATGACAATTATTATAGGTGTCAACTGGTGATATAGATGCATTGCAAGGGAAGGCCAATTGGCTATCTCTCTTAACCTGATAGAAGACTAACAAAAAAAACAAGAGTTGTACTTCAAATGGGGTTGCTATGAGTATTCAATTTGCATTCCCTCGGCAAGTTGTAGAATAGGATGGTCCTTGTCCCTCTGGTTAAGCATAACATCAAACCCAAAGATCTGTTGTTGGTGTTAATATTAACTGTTAGAAGTTCAATTGGGTTTTGTTATTGCTATTTAAATGCAAATGGGTTTAAATTTGAATAAATAGGTTTTACTTTTTATAGTTAAAATGCATATTCTAATAGGGTTTCCATTTTAGCAGTCAAAATCCATATGGTTTTCGATTTTACTAGTTAAAATTGGAATGGCTTTTTTTTCAGTTGTTAAGTCCAAAGGTTATTAACTATAGTGAGCAAGATTCAAATGGGTTTTGCTAGATCCACATTATTATTTTGGGTTCTTGTGTTTTAATTAGATGTAGCTTACAAGGTAGTTCTTGTAGTTGGGCATTCTTTTTTGGGTTTTGGGATGTCTCTTGTAGTCATGGTTATGTTTCTTTGAGCATTAGAATGATATTTTCCTCCATTAGTCAGTTGATTAAATCCATAATAGGTGTCTCTTTTTGACTTGAAATATCACCCTATTAACAAAAAATGAGAGAACTCATATGAGCCATGTTGAGAAAGCCTTCTAGCAGGTAGAAAAATAGAGGTTACTATAGTATTTTGAAAACACCATTTTTTTTTTAAAGTGGGTTTACAGGTCCTATAAATGATTAACTTTTGGTTTAAAGACATAAATAGAACATGATATGTGGAGCTATGTTAATAATTCAGGATTTAGTTGGGTTCAAATCAACGACTAGATTAGTATTTAATTCCTATTGTAAGACATTATATACATAATGATTTAATTGAGCTATTTAGCTCCAAAGGGCATTAAAGTACACAATTTGAATTTATTAAGCAATCTTTCTCATTAAGACAAAAATAATGAAAATTTTGGCTATAATTGAACTTGGCTTTGTTAGGGTTTGTGTCCTTTTTACAATCTTTGGCCTTGCTTATACCATACTGTGCCTTTCGCATATGATTTTTTTTCTATTGCATTTATTGCAGTTGTTTTAACCTAGTCCATTTTATGGCCTCAAATGGCTTCATCTCGATAGTTCATGTTGGTTTTGATAGCTTGGTGGGTTTGCACACAATGGCTCCCTAGAACAAGTGACCCCAAAAGTGTCTCAAACGTATTTCATCAGG
This sequence comes from Sequoia sempervirens, assembly GCA_007258455.2. Lineage (NCBI taxonomy): Eukaryota > Viridiplantae > Streptophyta > Pinopsida > Cupressales > Cupressaceae > Sequoia > Sequoia sempervirens. The sequence goes on along the minus strand of VDFB02271358.1, from coordinate 1,282,794,415 downwards.
TATGCATTTTGAATTCCTAATAGATGTGGTTTTATTCATCCTTGAATTTGACAATGCTTGTAAATGGCTAGTGCATTTCACTTTAATAAGGTATTTTTTTGAACACATTACCTTGGAAAGCTAGCTTTGGGATTGGTTCAATAAGAAGTGGAACTTGCATGGGTTCCAACTTGATGTCATGTAGAACCTCACTGAAGTGTTGTTTTTTTTTTTTGTTGAGGCTAGCCATGCAGAGGCTATCCTTATTCATGTTCCTTGGTATGTATGTGTATTGGGCTTTCAACCTTGTATACATGATTTTTTTTGTCTTAGATGTAAAGAAATTGTGTTATTTTGGCTTGATTTCTTGGGTTTAACCCTTCCATATTGGAAATTTTTGCACACTAATGTTGCCTCCTTGGGGAATGTCATTTGTGTTGAGCCTAATAGATTTCGTCAAACTCAATTTACAAAAGCATGTTTGTGTCAAGATTGACTTGGCCAAGGATTTGAAAGAATATGTAGATATTCATATTCGTAACCTTCGCCACACATAGTGTGTGCTTTATTTTAATTTTTCTAACACTTGTTTTTAATGCCAACCCATAGAGCACAAAATTGAGGATTGTGCTCCACAGCCTGCAAGTCAAATCACCTCCTCAGTCGGTCAAAGTGTTCTAGTTTGCAAAGGTTCCCACATTGAAATATGAGGATAAATCGACAAAAAAATTTCACTGTAAAGGAAAAGTGCTAATCTTGGTGGTTCTTAGGTTAAAGCTCAAGACACTTTGGATCATGTAGTTGCTAAAATGCAACCTACTATTGTTCTTGTAATGCCCCCATTTTTGATGCCCTCTTTTGGATTAGTTTGGTTTTGACATACTATTTAAATTAGTAAGTGCTATATTTAGTAACTTGGACGATAGGTAGAGTAGTGTAGGGTTTTTTGTTCAGGCAATGAGTGGAGGTTGTTCAATAAGCTAAGTTAATGTCTTGTTCTAGTAATTTTTGTGGGTTTTTTTGTTGTTTCGGTTGTGGCATTCTATTTTTAGTAGGGCCAATATGGTGCTCGCTGTCTACAGTGAGTCTTGGCGCAATATTAGTTTTTCTCCAGTTTGAGCTTTTGGGATGTCACTTGTTATTTTTAGTACTTACTAAAAATAGTAAGTCTACTTGGATAGCTGGACTAGGTCAAGCTTTTTTAAGCAGCACATTCCATTGGTATAAAGTTGCTAAGGTTTGATCATTTAAATATTTGATTTAAGCTTCAAAAAGTGAGCTTTATTAAATTAACTTAATATTTTTTTATTTGAGGGGGTCATAAGGGGACAAATTAGTACTATGGTGCCTAATGTAATCACCTTAAGTTGTTTTTAAAGCATCTAAAATGCTTGTGAAGGCTAGATAAGAAGTGGACGCCCAAGCAAGGAGATGGATTAAAAATAAAAATAAAAAGCTAATGTTTGGTTGAGACTTATTTTAAATCAAAATTATGTCTCGAAAGTGGCATTGGGTTTAGGGTTGAACTTAGTCGCCCTAATTTGAGAGATGTATCCTTTAAAAGCTTATTTTCAAGTTCATTTCTAGATGGTTGAGTTTGACGACATACATAGATGTTGGTGTGTTACCAAAAGGTCTGAGAACGGGATTGAGGATGAAAACCCTCAAATTCTAAGGCTAGTTTCGGTAGTGAAAGACCTGCTTAAGCTGGTGAATGGTGGTTTCATTTAGGAATCACATCTGGGTGAGAATGATGACTATTTTCTAGTTCTTTTAAGTGGATTTCAGTTTGGTTTTGGTGTGAATTTGCTAATTTTTAGTTGGGAGTGATTTGGTGGTGATTTTGGTGTGTTTCTAATATTTTTTTGGGCACTTTCATATTGGTTTTGAACCTGGTTTTATGTTGATAACTCAGAGATGGTGTGGGTTAATAAAATGGGTATCTGATTTTTAGAAGCCCCTTCTTCTGTTGTTTCTTTCAAACAAAAGAAAGTAATTTTTAGTTGAGTTTGATTTTTCAAGCCAGGTCAAACTTCTCACAGGGACAACCTTGTTGGAAGAATAAAATAGTTTGTAGCTTGTTAGGTATGGATGTTTTAGATTTCCAATGAAACCTATTGTCAATGTTTCTTGTAGTTGATAAACAAGGACCAAATACAATATCTTGATGCTTTGCATGGCTTTTGGGGAGCCCTTAATGCTATTGCTAAGCTTCTTATTTCAGGTCTGAAGTCTTCTTTTGAAACCTGATATAATATGTAAGTTAAATTTTCATTTAATTGGCATTGAGAAAATTAAAATATTGAAGGGAAAAGATTGTTTTTTCCTAGCAAGAATCTTGTTTGTTTACCTTGCATTGGTTATATATCTTTGGGAATTAATTAATCATGAATGGCATGTGAGACCTTTCAAACAAAAAAATCAAAAAACAAGAAAAAGAAAATCCTCCATACAACAGTTGGTGAGAATAAAAACAAAATAAAAATAGATCCTTTCACTAGGGATGTCTAGTCCTTGGCCCTCTAGAATCTCCTTTTAGACTAGGTGTTTTCGAGCAACTTGAAAGACCTTGTGAACCAATGGAACTTTAGTCCTTTTTTGCATCCTATAAATAAGGAGATTTGGAAATAGGTCCTCCAACAGTTTGTTGGAATCTGTGGAAGGAAAGAAACAATAGAATTTTTAAGGAAAAGTAGGAGCAGAGGAGAGGTGTTTTATTGCACAAAGCAACAAATCATAGAGAACCTAAATTTGAAAGTCTTTGGCCTCTCAAAAATCATGCCTAATTATATAGAGATCATAATCAAGCAACTTTGAGGTCTCAACTAGGACTTGAATAAGATTAGTAGGTCTAATATGCTCAATAGGAAATTGACTCTTTAGAGGCTTCCCTTGGGAATTGGGTTAAACTAGAAATTTTGATGACTATTCTAAAGGAAATCTAGGTATGGCTACTACTAGTAGTCTAATAAGAGACCACAATGGGTGGTGTATCAAAGCTATGCTAAATGTATTAGACATGCTACCAGTGTGGAGGAAGAGGCTACGACTACTTGTAGAGGTATTAAGAGGCTGAGAGAACTTGGCTTTGACAAAGTAATTATTGAGGGAGATTCAAAATTGATTGTTGACTACCTTAATGGCTTGGTCATGCCCTCCTAGAAAATCAATAACCTTATTCAGGATTCTAAAAAAGTGTTTATTTCTATGGAATGTTTCTTTGTGTCTCATATCCTTTAGAGAAGGAAACAATACTATAGATGCAATATCCAATGTTGGGCTTTCTCACCCCTAGTGGTAATTTTGGGAGTTTGATAATATTCTGACTCGAATTAAGGAGTGTTTGGCTAAGGATTGGCTGAGAGGGGCCTACCCTAATTGATTATGATGAATATTTTCTTTGATTGTTGGGGTGTTGCTTTATTTGAGGGATGGGTCAATTGACTCTCGCCCCATTTTGAATTTGAATTTGAATTGCAACATTTAGATTATGTCATGCCACAAAAGACAACCTCCAACTCAGATGGTAATGTGTACCAAAAGTGATGGTGAGGTGGAGTATATGGTGGATTAGATGATGTTAGCTTGCTTTCGTATTTTAACCATATGTGGCTATATGGTTTGGAAGAGATCTAATCATGAAATGATTATTACAGGAGATTTTAAGGGAAAGTTTCTTGTTACCTAGGTAATTCCAATTATAATGAAAAGGTAAGTACCTTATGGACTTATGCTTTGAAATTTATTTCCCTTAATACTATTTATTTAACCACTACTAAGTACCACGAGGGGAGTCTTATTGACATGACCACATACCATATTTTTGCTAATGCTAAGAATCTGAGACTTAATTTAATAATGACTTCTAAGCTACAAAGATCTTTTTCAATGAATTCTCACATATTTCCTATGCCTCTGATGGTCAGTTGTCTTTTCAATAGATGCTTGGGATGTAAATGAATTTTAATATCCATTATTATCATGTGTAGTGGTTGTATACACATGGATTATGAGTACTCAAATAAGATTGGAAAAATCTATTCGAAGATTTATCAGACTCTTAGGTCTGATAAGACTATGGTTAAAGACATCTATAGATCCTTTTATAAGTTTAGCAACTTTACCATTAGATGCTAGTGAATGTTTGGGCCACTATTATTTCACTAAATTCTAGTGATGTGTATATTATTGTGATAACTATTTACTATTTTCCTACTCTTTCTATAGTGATGATGGGTAAAATGTTTTTCATTGTCCTTTGTTACTATATTACCATGGGGGGTCCCAAGAAGCAATTTGAGTTGCTTTCTTGTGTGTCGTTGCAGAAAAATGTAGAGCTTAGGATTCTCTTCAAAGAAGCAAGACTGATGCCTTTATTCATATTTATAAGAGGATATAATGATGATATATCTGCTAAATTCTATAACTCATGGAGAGGCGATAGAGTCCAATTAGTAGTATTGGGTTTGAGTTGTCCCCCCGACTGATTAACATACTAAACAAATTTTTTATTGTATCTAATAAACCAAATAAAAATGTAGTGTATGAAAATGTATCCCTTTACATTTTCACTCTTGTTTGGACACTCCCTACTAAAATTGAGCTTCTTTATGCCTTATGTGGTCCTATTTTTCATCCACAAGCCTTATTTAATGCATCTTTTTGAGGATAATCCTGACATATATCAAATGATCAATCATAATTTAATGATTTTTTATTGTATGGCCCATATTTAGTGATCTAGGACTCATACGCCACCTTGGGCATATGGATCCCACCTAAGTTTTAGGGCCTAGATTTGAATTTAGCATAGAACTTAACATTTCCTAAAAATTGTGTCCCAAGCTTAGTCTATTGGGACTCATACACCCCAACTAGCATATGAGTCCCACTTAGCTTGGATCTATTTTGAATTCAAATTCTTTGTGGGATTTTATCCTCCTAGATTTGATGTCGGCTTGTAATGTTGTAATTTTGAGAACTTTGGCATAAACAAGTATAAATACAAGGTTATTTTACATATTTTATCCTAGCAAGTTTACAATTCATCTAAGCATTCAAGAATTCTAACAATTCAAGTATTGAAGAGCATTCAAGAGTTTATTATCAAGCATTTTGGAGCATTATTCAAGAATCACACATCATGTCAATGTCATCATTCATCATATTTGTTTTAAACGAGCTAGAATTTGTGATGTAGGTTCTTATGGTTCATGCAAGCATTCAAGTCAAGATCCACAACATACAATCAAGAGTCAAGATCTACATTCATGATATCCATTACATACAAGATTGCAGCCTTCATATCAAGGGTTTGGTGAGTTACAAAAACTTGTTCATTAATCATTACTTCATTCTATTTCTATTCATTTAAACATTTGATTATTAAAGCAAGGTTTAACCAAGGAAAACCCCTATCCACTAACGAAACAATATTTTTCCATCTCTTTGATGTGTGATTTGTAGATATAGGTTGAAAATCCATTGAAGAGTAAGATTGGATAAATGTTGTCAAAGTTGCAAAGTTGTCGAAGTTTTCTACATTGCAAGATCATGGAAAGTCATCTATAGAGCATAATTCAGAGTTTCAAATTCAGAGATTTGACAAGAGAGAAGCTATAGGAGAACTCTAGAGGACATCAGAGTTTTAGATCAATGTTGATACTGGGACTAAATCATCACTTGTGGCATATGATTCCTAGAATACCAGATTTCAAACATTTTCTGTAGATCATGGTTTAGTAGTTCCAAATTTTGATTCTAGCCTGAAACCATAAATTGGGACTAAATCTCCCATACTGGCGTATGTGTCCTAGTGTGCATTAAAAGTTAGATTTTCAAGAGTGCAGACCTTGTTTCAAGCTTCTTCAATCTTCTAGGTGCCCTTCTATCCTTTCCCATTTAATTATTTTTATTTTTAGTTTCATATCATAGGTTGCATAGTTAGATTTGCATATCATTTGCGTCTTCTTTCCAAGCCTTTGCTTGGTGGTGAACCCCCTTTTGTCAAGTTAATCACACCCCTAGGACACCTTATTGCAGGTCTCTTTCCCTCATTTCATTCTTTGATTGAGATATCCAAGGTTTCCTTGAATGAAACTTGAAGGAAAATGGTGGAGGAACCCTAATCCCCCTTTAGTTCTATCTCCCAAAACATAGAACACCATTTTCTACATTTCAAAAAATATAAGAAATAAATCTGTGGGCATGGTATCTTCATTATATTTCAAGATTTAAATGCAAAACCTACTAAGAATCACACCATTAAAATTGATAGAGTAGTATGAGTTTGATTCTGCAACTAAAACATGCAAAAAAGGTGTTTTTGAGCACTTTTATTTCTTTATACACACCTTTAACCATTATTATAGTAAATCTCTTTACTTAGGCAATTTTACATGGATGAATCAACCCAAAAACTATGATGGCGAGTAGAAAAATTCAATATATTGTCATATGTTGGCAAAACAAGGACATACAACTGAGAGTGGGGGGGTGAATCAGTTGTCATAGAATACTTAAACTTTTCATCTTAACTTAACTTAATCTCAGATCTGATGAAAGAAGAATAAGCCATAAACAATCAACACATCAGAAACACAAAGAACACTAAATTTTTTTTACATGAAAACCTTGTTAGGGGAAAAACCATGGTGGATGTTATTCCACAATATTATACCTTGTTAAAAGTACAATGAAAAATAATGGGAATGCACATGCATTTAGGCACACTGCCTAGAGCTCACAACTCAAATACAAGTGGGCTTACTACCCAAGAATACAAAGCAATTTAGATTAGATCTGTGGGGTATGAACTGATAAAATAGCTTCTACAAAAGCTTGATTATAGTTCCAGTTAAGCACAAAAAAACTTCTTCACACTTCGCTCAAACTTCTTCTCACTCTGCTTTGCAATTGAATGAATAGATGAATGTTCATACACTTTATCTTTCTTTGGATTTTCTTCACTTCACTCACACACTAACTTCTCACAAACAATCACTCTTATATATCCACAACTTGGATTTAAATCAACAACTTCGTCGGCCAAAATATAAAACATATTTACAATGTTGGCCCAGATTTACAAATAAATTTTTAATGTGCATCAAACACCATCAGCTAATATTATGATGTGACCCAAAAAAATATCCTCGAACATGCCAAACATTCAAATTTAAGTCTCCAAGGATCCACAACACATTACAACCACTATGTCGTCCAAGAAGATGAAAACCCAAACACACACGAGAAAAATCTTTGACCATGAGCACACTGATCAACATGGATGCACAACAAGGATAGAGAATGATCTAGAAGGATCCAAAAAAAAAAAACTAACAGAGAAGCATCTGCAACAACAGAAATTACCAGAATCACATAAACTTCAATCAAGAGCACTGACAAAAACCACAGAAATACTGTCAGAGCACAACTGTTCATAACATGATCAAATCTTCACATGAACCTCTGAAACTTCCGGTAGATGAACTTGATACTCTCAAAAATAAACCCTTTAGTCCACAACAAATGATCTTCAACGTACTGAAGAAGACATCTTCATGACGTTCACTGTTCCACTGGCAACTTGCAACTCTTGCTTTAACAATTTTATCAATATCCCCGACATATACAACCTTATCCTCGAGATATACAACCTTCACTACAATAGTGCTAATAGTGTTGACATCAATGATAAGCACATATCAACAATACAAGCACAACATCCAACAATCTCCCCCTTTGGCATTGATGGCAACACATGATGTGAAAAACACCATCAACACAACTCTCAATCAACACTTACTCCCCCTTAGATTCTGAATCTTCTTCCTTAACCTCTTCTACAAGATCTTCACCCCACAAGGCTCTTCTCCCCAGATAAGCAATAGTTTTTCACATGACTCTTCTCCCCCTTTGACATCAATGGAAAAGATAAACATTAACTTCCCACATACAAGCTCTAAACCACATATCTACACATCTAAATACCCCCCCTGAGTAGTAGCCAAGGAAACATCAATCTGGATCAAAATATAGCTTTGAAGCATATAGATTGATGCAAGAAAATGCATCTCTAGTTCATATCAGGAGGGGTAATCACCCCTAGCATCCCTATGAGATACTCAAAAGTGTCCTTTGACAATGGTTTGGTGAAAACATTTGCAACTTGTTCTTTGGTAGGCACATACTCCAGTCTGTCTTCTTTCTCATTCACTTTCTCCCTCAAGAAGTGAAACTTGAGTGATATATGCTTGGTCTTAGAGTGTAGCACCAAATTATTTGATATTTTAATTGAACTTGAGTTGTCATAGTATATGGCAATAGGCTCATCATATATTATTCTGATATCTTTCAACATATGTTTCATCCACATCACTTGAGTACAGTTATTTGCAACACCAATATACTTTGCCTTAGTAGTAGATAGAGAAATGGAATTTTTATTTTTACTCAACCAAGACACTAGCTTCTTCCCTAGGAAGAAGGAACCACCACTAGTACTTTTCCTATCATCTACATCTCCTGCCCAATCCACATTAGTATATGCACTCAAAGTAATATCATCATCCTTAGGGTACCAAAGCCCAAAATTAGTTGTTCCTTTCAGATACCTGAAAATTCTCTTTACAATAGTCACATGAGACTCTTTTGGATTAGCCTGAAATCTAGCAACCATACATACAACATTCATAATGTTTGGTTTGGTGTGAGTTAAATAGAGAAATCCACCAATCATTGACTTGTATCTTGTTTGATTTTCCTTAGGAGAATCATCATTCTATGTTAACTTGCATCCGGTTACCATGGAAGTACCAATAGGCTTTGAGTCTTCCATGCCAAACTTCTTCAACAACTCTTTCACATATTTAGACTGAGATATGAAAATTCCATTGTCTAACTAGGTAACTTGTAATCCCAAAAAGAACTTCATCTCTCCAATTATACTCATTTCAAGTTCACTCTTCATTTCATCAGCAAACTTCATACATAGATTGTCATCTCCTCCAAAAATAATGTCATCAACAAAGACGTCAATAATCAACTCTTTGTCATGATCTAATTTAAAATACAAGTTTCTATCAGTAGTACCTTTATTGAATCCAAAATTTAATAAGTATTTATCTAGTCTAGCATACCAGGCTCTCGGAGCTTGCTTGAGTCCATATAGAGCTTTCTTCAATCAGAAAACCATGTCTTCATTGTTAGTCAGTTGAAATCTATCCGATTGTTCAACATATACCTCTTCTTCTAGCTCACCATTCAAAAAATCCGACTTCACATCCATTTGATAGACTTTATAGTTCTTATATGCAACATAAGAAACAAATAATCTAACAGCTTCAATTCTGGCAACAGGGGCAAAGGTTTCTTCAAAATCAATACCTTCCATTTGTGAATACCCTTTACATACTAGTCTTGCTTTATTCCGGACTACTTCACCTTGTTCATTTAGCTTATTCCGAAAGACACATTTAGTACCAATCACATTTTTATCTTTAGGTCTAGGAACAAGAATCCATGTATCATTATTTTCAATCTGTATCAGTTCTTCCTTCATAGCTTCCATCCAGTGTTCATCATTACAAGCTTCATTAACATCTTTAGGCTCAGTCTTGGAAATCAGGCAATACTCTTTTGCAATATTTCTTCTAGTTTGCACACCTTTATTCTTGTCTCCTATAATTTGACTTTCAATGATTTAGCTTTACATACCTCAGAACCTTAGGATTCTCTCAAACTTTTGGTTCTTTTGTTCTTTGTTCTGCACTTGCACTTGTCTCTCCTTCCCAACTTTCTTGATTTACCAGAACAATTTGAAGTTGATTCTATGTTTGAGCATTCTTCCCTTTGTCTATACTATCTTCCTGGTCATCTAAATCATATCCATAGTATCTGGATGATCTAACAGAGTCCTCATCAACTCTGACATTTGCACTTTCAACCATTTTTCTCAATCTTCTATTATAGCATTGGTAGGCCTTGCTTTTAGTAGAGTAACTTAGAAAGATTCCTTCATCGCTTCTTTTATCAAACTTGCCTATGTGCTCAACTCTCTTAATATAACATTTGCTTCCAAAGATCTTGGAATATTTAATAGTAGGCTTATAACCAAACCATAGTTCAAAAGGAGTCTTACTAGAATTACCGTTGACATTTACCCAGTTTAAAGTGTATACAACAATGCTTACAACTTCACTCCAATAGATGTGATTCACATTTCCTTCAATCATCATTGTTCTAGTAGCATCCAGAATTGTTTTGTTATTTCTCTCTGCAACTCCATTCTGTTGAGGGGTTCGGGGAGTAGATAACTGTCTTCTGATTCCATGTTCTTCACAAAAAGAATTGAACTCCCTGGAGGTGAACTCACCACCTCTATCTGACCTTAAGAATTTTATTTTCAGACCTTTCTCATTCTCTACCATAGCTTTGAAACTTTTGAATTTCTCTAATTCTTCACATTTTTCTCTTAAAAAACAACCCATATCAACCTAGAGTAATCATCAATAAGTAGCATAAAGTACCTTTCTCCATGAAGACTTATGACTCTGGAGGGAACACATAGATCAGTATGCACCAACTTTAGTATTCCATTAGAATGATGTCTACTCTAAAAATAAATTCTAGTCTATTTTCCCATCTGACATTCTTTGCAAATTGTGTTAGCAGGCTTTACTAAATTAGGTAGATCTCTTACTACTTGAGTGGAGCTTACCTTGACAATGTTGTCAAATTTCACATGACATAGCCTCCTATGCCATAGCCAACTTTCATCTAGTTGAGCAATTAAACAACTTTCACTAGCAACATTCAGGTGAAAACTATTACCTCTTGTCTTTTTACCTGAAGCAATTACATTTCCAGAACTTCCAAGTATCTTGCATCTTCTTCCTTTGAACTGAAGATCACAACCCTTGTCCACCATTTGTCCAACGCTCAACAGGTTGTGCTTCAAGCCTTCGACATAAAAGAAATCATTAGTGTTATGCTTAACACCAAGACAAATAGATCCTCTGCCACAAATCACACCAGCATTGATATCTCTAAATCTTACAACCCCACCATCATACTTCTCTAGACTTTCAAATTTTCTTTTGTCACCAGTCATGATGAGAGCATCTGCTATCAATAACCCACTCATCCTTTTCTTCAATTCGGGCTACAAGATCTTTCTCAAATTTAGCAGATTCAGTACCACTAGACCATTTTCCTTTATAGCAAGGAACACCCATTCATCTTCATTTCCATTTTCTTTAATAGACTCTTCATCAGTCACTCCTTCAGCATAGTAACATTTTTTTTAATTCTAGATTTGTTAGGCTTAGACCTAGGAACTCTTTCAGGACAACTTGATGCAAAATGACCTATTTTATTGTAAGAGAAACATTTAATAGGAAACATTCCTTTATACTTACCTTGTTCTCTACCTTCTTTCTCCACAATCAGTGCTTCCAACTCTTCTACTTCTCTTTCTTCATCTTCAAGCTGTTTCATTTCTTCTTCATACTTGAATGACTTTCTGGAACACTCTCCCAGATCATATCTTTGCTTTTTTCTTCTAGATACAGTAGCCTTAAATGCAAATTTAGTCTTGGGAACAGACTCACCAAATTCACTCAACTCAAAGGCAACAAATTTACCAATCAATGTATCTCTTGTCACATTCATCATTGATTTGATTTCTTCAATACCATGAGCCTTTGCTTTGTAGGAGGGAGGTAATGATCTGAGCACTTTAGCTACAATTTCTTCCTCTTCCAGGGTACCACCAACACATCTAATACTCATCACTAGTTCATTTACTTTTTACATAAAAGGAGAAATATTTTCATCTTCAACCATCTTTAAATTTTCATACTTTCCTTTCAAACTTTGTAGCTTAAAGCCATCTTCACATGTGCATCTCCTTCATACAAAGTTTCTAGCTTCACCCGAATCTCATGAGTTGTCTTTAGACCCATCACATTTTTTATTTTCAAATCTGTTAAAGAACTCAACAAAGCTTCAATAGCCCTGATGTTATTCTCAGCCTCTTTAATTTCATCAAGAGTGGAAGGACCATTTTGAGGAATAACATATCTATTCTTTGTAATCTTCCATAAAGGTTCACCAATACATCTCAAATGACATTCCATCCTGGCTTTTCACAATGAGTAGTTTGTTCCATCGAATCTAGGACTATCCTTCTTGTATGATGCCATCTTGGATCACCTCAAGCTTTTAAACTTCTTTAGAGGAACATGCTCTTATACCAATTGTCAAAAACAACAATAGACAACTGAGAGGGGGGGTGAATCAGTTGTTACAGAATACTTAAACTTTCAACTTAACTTAATCTCAAATCTGATGAAAGAATAATAAACCATAAATAGTCAGCACATCAGAAACACAAAGAACACCAATATTTTTATGTGGAAACCCTGTTAGGGGAAAAACCATGGTGGATGTTAGTCCACAATATTATACCCTGTCAAAAGTATAATGAGAAATAATGGGAATGCACATGCATTCAGACACACTGCCTAGAGCTCACTGCTCAAATACAAGAGGGCTCATTTCCCAAGAATACAAAGAAATTCAAATTAGATCTGTGGGGTATGAACTGAGAAAATATCTTCTACAAAAGCTTGATTACAGTTCCAGTTAAGCACATAAAACCTTCTTCACACTTCACTCAAACTTCTCACTCTACTCTACAATGGAATGAATAGATCAATGTTCACACACTTTCTCTTTCTCTGTCTTTTCTTCACTTCACTTACACACTAACTTTGCACAAAAAATCACTCTTATATATCCGTAACCTAGATTTACATCGATAATTTCGTCAGCCAAAATATAAAACATATTTACAATGTCAGCCCAAATTTACAAATAAATTTTTAATGTGAATCAAACACCATTAGCTAATATTATGATGTGACCCAAAACAATATCCTCGAGTGTGCCAAAAGATCAAATTTAAGTCTCCAAGGATCCACAACACGTTACATCCACTATGTTAGCCAAGAACATGAAAACTCGAACACACACAAGAAAAATATTTGACCACGAGCACACCGATCAACACGGACGTACAAAAGGGATAGATAATGATCTAGAAGCATCCACAATCAACAAGAACTAACAAAGAAGCATCTACAACAACAAAAATTACCAGAATCACATAAAATTCAATCAGGAGCACTGACAAAAACCAAAAAAACACTGTCAGAGCACAACTGTTCATAACATGATCAAATCTTCATGCAGACCTCTGAAACTTCTAGTAGATGAACTAGATACTCTCAAAAATAAAACCTTTAGTCCACAACAACTGATCTTCAATGTACTAAACAAGACACATTCATGACCTTGATGGTTCCACTAGAATTTGCAACTCTTTCTTTAAGAATTTTCTAAATATCCTCAACATATATGACCTTATCCTCGACATATACAACCTTCACTAAAATACTGCTAATAGTGTTGACATCAATGACAACCACATATTAGCAATACAACCACAACATCGAACATAATATGCATTATATGTTTCTATAATGAATCAAAATGCTCTCCAACTCTAAGAAAATCTTCTCATCAGTAGGTTTGTGTGATAGGCGTGAACATGATCGAATCAATAAAAACTACTTCCAACTTTTTCTTCTTCTGAAACACAATCATCATCCCATATGCCTTAAAAAAATTGATATCAGATGCATGACTTTGGCGCCTTTACCAATATTTATTTTACATGACACTTTCTCTTTATCGATGCACTATTACAATTAAACTCTATTTGGAGGAATGTAGCTCCCTTGAGCCTTTATAATCCCTCACATAGATTTCCCAAGATGGTGTTACAATTCTTCAAACACAGCCCGCTCGGGTAGCGGAGTTGGCTTGGGCCGTGGGTTTGCTCCCCATAGGTCTCGGGTTCAACCCCCTGCTCTCATGGTTGACTGGTGGGCTTGTATGCAGGCTATGGTGTCCACCCATAGGGGCTAGTCTCGCCCCAGGTACCCAAGGTATGGGCTGCGGAGCTGCTGGACTGAGTTGCAGGGACACCCTTGCCACAAAAAAAAAGAAAACAACTCTTCAAACACAAGCGTAGAAAGTTATTGCTATGATACTATTGAAATTCTATTGTTGAAGAACAATAACAAATAATTTGGAATACATTGTTGAATCATGATAAGAAAACTTTATATTTCACATTACATTGCAAATTTTTTTTATAGTCTTATTTTTCTATGAAACAATTATCCTACCTAATGCAAGTTCCCAACTATTTATTAATTTATTGTTTACTAACTTTTAACTAGTCTATTAATTTATGTTTACATTTTAATTTATTTAAAATCTAATTTAAGATATAATAATTCAACTTTAAGGTTCATTCTCTTGATTTTTTGTTTAATGGAATAGAAATATTTATTTGTTTGATTATATAGTCTTTCTTAAGTGTCAATTATCTTTCTTGTTACATTACAACTTTTAATAATCCCTTGGATAACATAACACTATATTTCATAGTCTATTAATCTTCATTATCATTGTTTATCAATCATCTTGGATCAAATTGATTCTATTAATCTTTTCCTTGGTCAATCATACATTTGAAGCATGGTTACAACTATTGACTACATCCCTATAATTTTAATTGTTGTACCTTCTATGCAAACATATAAATTGTTTCAATCTTTTTTTATCTCAATTGTTCCTAATATAGTGAGCCACTAGACTCCTTAAATAACATTTACTACATTCATGAAAATACCAAGCATTGTACAATCCAAGTAGTACTCTCTCATGGAAAGTTTAATATTATGATATTTCTCTAAACAACTAATTATACCATTAAATGCAATCATAACCTAGACTTCTAGTGCCAAGGAGATAAAAAATAATTTAGCTAAGAAGGTAACCTATTTTTGATGAAATTGTGAATGATTCCTAACTCAATTGACACCATTACTTTGTTTTCTCAAGAATCCCACTTTGAGATTTCATGGTACTATGATTCTAGAAATTTCATTACAAGAAATATTTTTTTGGGTTCCTCCTAGTTCTTAGTTTGGCTCATTGATGATCTTTGATATATTTTCTTCTATCTTTTCTTCCTCACTCACTCTTTCAATGTAGATCATCTTCTCTTCAACATATTTATGTCTTCTACAATATTTTCTATAATAACTAAAACATATTTGATTTTCATTTTTTTTTCTTCAATTTGTTGAGAAATCAATCTAGTTTAAAACACATTATTTCACAACATGAAGTAAGATGGCTAGAGTCCAAAGGATTCTCTCTTTCTCCGGTGAATTTTGTATATATATCAACATTGTTATTGCAATTGGTAAGTCACCATGATGTAAATAGTCGAATTGAGATATTTATAATTACATCATCAATTGATAATAATCAAATTTGTATGACTTAAATAGTCTTTGGTGTGCACCTCTTGGATTCTCATGGCCGGATCTTGAGGGTTAAAATGCATAAATATTTTCACTCAATATTAGCAAATTTATTATTCTAATTCTTAAAATTACTAAAACATAATAATTTGAACTCAACCTATCTCCATAGCCTAACAATTACATTAAAAAGTTATTCAATATTTAGATCAACACTCACCTTCATCATTTACACTTTTACATCCAAAAACAAGTCTAGGTATTATTAATCTTGCATGTGATTAAAATTATTTAAACTAACAGAATAATAACAATTCATATTTATAAAAAATAGCAACTCATACGCACATCTATCAATTCTAGTTAAAACTCTTTATTCATACTAAGTCAATTAACAATAATTTAAGTCTACTACATAGAGTATTCTAATAATATGAGAATCATCCAGATGAGTTCATAATTAAGATAACTTGGTTACATTTAACATAATCATTCCGCTAAATTTCTAAAATTGTTTACCAAGACAATCAATATAATGTGCAGGTTCATGTAGTGGGACATCATCATAGGTATCCAAATTTATAAAATAAAAGCATAAGACTTATTAACTCAAGTCTACAACTTTTACTATCATTATAAATAAAAGGATCACAAAATACAAGCTAGCAGATACTCAAATTCCATTGCTACCAGCTAAAAAGATCATTCTAATAATATTACATTAATGGGGGTATTGATGAAATCACCTTAATCATTTTGTAATTAATTCTACCATAGGCTCCATACCTAAAGAAACATTGTTTAAAACTATAGTATTTAATTGTTAGACAAAATTATAATCGTTCAAGTCAAGTTGAGTCTTATAATATCACTTATAAAGAGACCACATTTTCTAGGTAGAAATACTCAAGTTTCTAATCTTCATCCAAGACATATTCTTCATCAACAAGCTAAATACCTTTATTCATTATAATTACTTTTCAAAAATTTAATATTTAATTTATTAATCTATTAACACACAAACCTAGATATATCTTCTCTTTTTAAAGGGGACAGTGAACGGATGGCACACAACTATTCTCTGGGTGCCCGCGGCCTGTGAGGGCCGGCCTGCATGCCCAGCTCCTTCGTTGCATGCCACATTTTTCTTATGGATCAGCTGTGTCTAGTTTTCTATTTGGGTGGGGGGGCGTTTGTTGTGTTTAGGGGGAGTTTTTTGCTCATTTTTCTGTCTATTTTTTCTTCATTTTGGTTGCTGGCGCTTGTGCTCCCTATTGGGGTTTGGTGTGAGACATTCTCCTTTTCCTTCATATGCGTGGGAGCCCTTTTGGAAGGGTTTTGCTTCTTCATTTCTATACGGTGGTGGTTTTTTAAGAGGCTTTGGTGTTTGTTGCATCTTGTTCTATTGTGGGGTGGAGGTTTGTTGTGGGAGGTTTGGTGTGGTTTTCATAAACATGATGGATGGTTTGGAGGAGGAGAAGGGAGATGATATTACGTCGAAGGCCGGTGTTGGGGTTTCTTCTCATGGGGGCTTATCTAGGATTAATGGCTTTAAAGTGCATAAGGTGAATGGTTGTTTGGAGAGGGCTCAAGCACGCCCAGTGGTAGTTATTCAGAAGGAGGCGGTGGTAGAAGATCTTGACTATTTCAGTAAGCATGTTTTAATTTGTAAGTTTCTAGGAATGAGGGTTTCCTTACCTTTCCTCGAACCTTGGATTCAGAAGACTTGGAATCCAGAGGGGGATTTTGAGATTCTGCTTGCTGCAAATAATTTCTTCTTGGTGGATTTCTCATGCATCTCTAATAGAAATAAGGCTTTTGAGGGTGGCCCTTATTTCTATAATCAAGTCAGCTTGTTCATTAAACCTTGGCATGCCAGTTTCATTTCTACTGAGGAGATGCCGACGAAGGTCCCGGTGTGGGTTCGCCTACCTCATCTGCCACTGGAATGCTGGAGGAGTGATATTCTTCAATCTATTGCAGTGGAGCTGGGCAAGCAGATTGGTCCCTCTCAGCAAACTTTGGACAAGCGGATCTTTTCCTATGCCCGCGTTTGTGTGGAGATCAACTTGAGCCAGCCTTTGCCGAACTCTATTGATTTGACAGTGGGTTCTAGCTCGTGCACACAACCCCCGGATTATGAAACCTTGCCGTTCAGATGTTGTTTATGTTGGGAGTATGGTCATCTTCTGAGGAGGTGTTCATGTGCTTCTAGTGTGGGTAACTCAGGGAATGGTAAGGCTTCTTGAAACACAGGATCTGAGAAGGAAAAAGGTCCCATGCAGGGAGGGACTCCAGATAAAAATGGGTTTGTTCGGGTTAAGACACGAAATAAAGGTCATGGGATGAAGAGGAATTTTTGGGACCGCCAGGAGGAGGGGGTTTTCAATAGGTTTGATGCACTAAATGACTTAATTCATGAGGAGGGGGTCTCTCCTGACATGCATGTGGAAGCTAACCCAGCTACTTCTCAAAATTCGGAGCCTATGGCTCTTATGTCTTTAGCCTTTGACCCTTTGTTGTCTCAAGGGGAAGCAAAAGATTCTTATTTTCTCTCCCCTGAGGTGGGGCTTGGGGATCTGTGTGCAGGGACTAGTACCTCTTTGGTCTCTGCTGAGATAGGAGTGGGATCAACTAGAGGTTTGGGTTCTGGAAGCTCTGCAAAGAGTAAAGCTTCTACTTCACATCTTTTGGGTGTGCATCAAAAGTCCCTGAAAAAGAGTACTCCTGACAAGACCCAAAAGGCAGGTAGGAAGAAAGATCAAGAGAAAGTTAAGTTGGCTGGTGAGACGTTGGTTGAATCTGGGTTAGTGAAGACTTTGGATGCTCACTTTTCCCAACCTTCAAGATGATTGTGCTTTCTTGGAATGTGAGGGGTATGAATAGCATCCCTAGACAAAAGGCTATTCGAGATTTGGTTCATGCTCATTCTTTGGATTTGGTTTTTCTCCAAGAGATGAAGCTTTCTGTTAATGGTATGATGCAGAATGCTTCCAAAATTTGGAATAGAGGTTTATGTCAGTGTGTGGGGGAAATGGGGAGCTTTGGAGGTCTTGCCTGCTTCTGGGATCCTCGACGAATCTCTCCTATTTGGTGGTTTTCTAGTAGATTCTCCATCTCTCTTGTTGTGGTAAGTTTGGAGATTGGGGAAAGAGTTTTGCTATCCAATATCTATGCTCCATCGGATGTTCCTGGTAAGAGTCTTTTATGGTCCCATATAAACTTTTTGAGATCTTTGGATCCCTTTTTACCTTGGATCATGTCAGGTGATTTCAATGTAATTGTCTCTCTTGAGGAGAAAAGGGGGGATGTGCCTCATCTGGATGCATCCTCTATTATTCTAAGGGAGAACATGGCCCGACTTCGGCTTGTGGATATCAAACCATTAAATGGCACATTCACCTGGAATAATAGGAGGCTTGGAGAAGAAGCTATTTCTGAAAGATTAGATAGGTTCTTGGTATCCAGTTTCTGGGTTAGTGACAAGTGGCTAACAAGCTCTAAAATTTTGGATTGGCGAGGATATGATAATTGGCTGATCATGTTCTCTGCTCGCTTGGCTAGTGGTTCTAAGAAGCAAACTTTTAAATTCCAGATTATGTGGCTCAGGGAGGAAGGTATTTTTGACTTAGTGTCTAATTGGTGGGTTCAAGGTTGACCTGCTTTTGGGATCGCCATGTACTCTTTTATGAAGAGGCTTCACTATGTGAAGTATAAGCTAAAGTATTGGAATAAGCATCAGTTTGGCAACGTGTTTCAGCAGAAAAGGGTTTCCCAAGAGCATTTGGATTCTATTACCAGGCAGATCAGGGAGCATGGTTTGGATGCGGCTTTGTGCAGGTTAGAGGATGAAGCTGTCAAAGCACTTGAGGAATGGGAGCTTCATGAGGAAATTTTTTGGAAGCAGAAGGCTCGTATTGATTGGCTCCAATTAGGGGATAAGAATACCTCCTTCTTCCATAACTCGGTAAAGGCTAGAAGACAGGGTATTACTATCTCTTCTCTCCATTTGTCTGAGGGATCTGTTCTTTCTTCCTCTTTGGAAATTTCTAATGAGGCTGTTCATTTCTTCTCTAATCTTTTTTCTAAAGATACCCCTCTAGCCATTGAGGAAGACTCTATCCTAGCTTGTATCCCTCCTTTGGTGACAATGGATATGAATGCCTCTCTTATCTAACCGATTTCTCTGAAGGAGTTAGAGGATGTGGTGTTTCAGCTGAAGAAGGGGAAGGCCCTTGGTCCTGATGGATTCCCAGTCAAGTTCTACCAGGAATTTTGGGAAGTGATCAAGCTTGACTTGCTGGAGGTTGTGAAAGAATCTCTAAGGAATAAGAAAATGTTGAGAGCTTTGAATTCCACTTTTCTTGCCCTTATTCCAAAGCGTGAGGGTGTCGATTCTTTAGATCTCTTTTGTCCAATTGCTTTGTGTAATGTGGTGTATAAAATCATCACTAAATTAATTGTCGAGCGCTTGAAGCCTTTGTTGGATAAGCTAATCTCAGAGGAACAAGGGGGCTTTGTAGCGGGTAGATAGATTCTTGATGGTGTTCTGATTGTGACAAAGGCTATTCATTCTATGGCCTCTTCAAGGGAAAAGGCTATGTTCATAAAATTGGACATGTCAAAGGCCTTTGACAGGGTCAAATGGGGCTTTCTGATCAAAATTCTTGAAGCCTTTGGGTTCAGCAGGGAGTCGATCGATTGGGTCATGTGTTGTGTAATGACACCCTCCTTTTCAGTTCGTATAAATGGAGAATCCTCTGCATTGTTTGGTGCCTTGAGAGGTCTTCGATAGGGAGATCCTTTATCCCCTTATCTGTTCATTTTGATGGCTGAAGGTTTGGGGAGGTTCATTAAGTCACAAGTTGTAGCTGGGCTTTTACATGGATGGAACTGGAATAATTCCCTTGCCCCTAAAACACATCTTCAGTTTGTGGATGACTCGGCCTTGATGGGGGTTGCTAAGGTGGCGGAAGTAGTTGCTTTTCATCAGACTTTAGATTGTTACTTGGCTGCCTCAGGACAACGCATTAATGAATGTAAGTCTTGCATTTATTTCTTTAACATCCCCAGGCTCATTCAACAATGTATTGCCAGGATCTTAAGGTTTCAGGTGGGGAATCTTCCCTTTACCTATCTGGGTATCCCTCTGGATGTGCGCCCACCTCCCAGGCATTTCTGGCAAGAGGTGATTGATAAATTTTGAGGACTAGTTTGTCATTGGACCTATAGATGGTTATCAACGACAGGCAGAGTCACTCTTTTAAAGTCTATTATGCAAGCTCTTCCTATTTAGAGATGTTTTGTGATGACTGCCCCTTCAAGTTTCATCAGGGATTTTGAGGGGATTTGTAGGCAGTTTCTTTGGTCAGGTAATCTCCTCTTGAGAAAGTGGAGCTTAATTAAGTGGGAAGTGGTTTGTCGGCCGAAGTAGGATGGTGGCTTGGGATTGCATAGAGCGGTTTGGAATGGGCAAGCATTGGCGGCTAAGTTGTTTTGGAGGTGGTGTTCACATCAACATCAGACTTGGTCCAAGATTCTTACCTTCAAGTATATTGGGGAGGTGGATGGTGCTGAGGTTTCTCGATTTAGTCTTTTGGGGAAAGGGTCTATGATCTGGGAAACTCTCAAGAGGGGAGCTCCGTTGGTTAAACAAAGCCTATTCTAGATTTGCAATAGAGGCTCTGATGCCCTCTTCTAGCTTGACTCCTGGGATGGCTTCCCGCCTATCCTCTCCTCAAATCCTCACTTGGAGACTTTAAGCAGGATTTTTGTTCAAGCTGGCTGGAGCAGAGTGATGGATTTCAAAGCCCCTTAGGTCTTCGGGAAAACTATCATTTATCAATGGAAGGATATGCAGGAGTGTCCTTTGGGTGGATCTTTGGAGGATAGGAGGGCGTTATCCTCCATTTTGGCTGCTAGAGTGTGTTGTTCGCTTCCGGAGAGGGATGTGTTGGCTTGGGGCTCAGATCCTAAAGGGAAGTACTCTGTTGTTTCAGGGTATTGTGCTTTGGACAGACAGGCTTTAGGTAGTGCTGAGGTTCCTTGGTGGAAAAATATTTGGAATAAATTCTCCTGGCCAAAATGCAACTTTTTCTCTTGGCTTGTGGTGTATGGCAGGTGATTGACTTGGGACAACCTTTGCAAGAGGGGTTTCCAAGGTCCCTCTTTATACTTTCTGTGTCTCAAAGATGTTGAGACTATTTCTCATCTTCTCTTTTAGTGCCCCTTTGCTAAAACTATTTGGCACTTTTGGTGGGGGGCTTGGATTATGTCCTATCGACATTCTTCATCTCTTGGCGAGTTCTGGTAGAATGCTGGACCTACTACAACAAAGAATTCTTTTTTGCACACTGCCTGGCCTATTGGCCCTAATCTTATTATTTGTCAGATTTGGTTGGAGTGCAATCAAAGGATTTTTCTAGATAGGAAGTTATAGGTGGGCCAAGTTTGGGCTCGAATTCTTGGGGCTCTTCAAGAGACGTTACAAGCAAAATGTGATTTGTCTGTTTTGGTTGATCCTGGGGATATTGGAGTGATTTAGAATTTGGGGATTTCTGTTGGTAGTATGGGAAGACCCAAGGTTGGGTGGGGTAGGTGCTCTAGAGGGAAGGTCTTCAAAGGAGGGCATTGGATGCTTCCTCCCACTGGTGTCTTGAAAATCAACACTGATGGGTCTTCAAGAGGTAATCCTGGGCATGCTGGTATTGGTGGGGTGGGCAGAGATAGTTCTGGGGTGGTTGTTTTCTTTTTCTCTGAGTATATGGGGCAACACTCTAATAACCTCATGGAGGCCTTGGTGATTCTTTCAGCCTTGAGGAGAGCATTCGCTCTCGGCGGGAATCAAATTATATGTGAATCTGATTCTCAGGTGGTGGTTGACTGGATAAATGGACGACACTTTGATGCTATTAGTTGGCATTTAGTAGTAGTGGCAAAACAAATTGCCAACCTTGGAGATTTACTGGATTCTGTCACCTTTTCCCATATCCCTCGTGAATGGAACAAGGTGGTTGATGGGCTGGAGAAAATGGCTTTTGAGAAGAATGGGACGTGGTTGGTGGATGATTGGGACAGTTTACCGAGGGACCTTGCCCAGGATTTGGAGGGTTGGGTTACTGAGGATGTGAAATGCTGCATTAATGATTCTTGATCTCTTGCTTGTTGTCTTGGGGCCCCTTTGGGGTTTTCTTTTGCCTAAGGCTTTGTACCTCTCTTGTTGATTAATAAAAGTTTTTACCCCTCCTTTTATTAAAAAAAAAAAAACACACAAACCTATCTTGATTATTAATCTAAATTAATTTTTATGAATTGTAAATATTTAATTTACTTAAATTAACTCTAAAGGAAAACAAATTATTTACTAACAATTAATATTAAAATTTAAGTAATTCAAACTCCACATTTTTAGAGTTGACTTTTCATTCATGTGTGGAGCATTAACATGTATACCTTAACTACATATACACGTTTGTATATATAATATATATCAGTTGCTCCATGCCAATTTCTTAATCTAATTACAATATTAAATGTCATTAGTTGTCAATCGATTAAATTACAAGTAAATAAAGGGCCTTATGTTGAGACATTCTCTTTGCTGTCGTTCCATCTTATTGGCACATAATTGCAAAGTAATTAAGATTTTGCAACTGCCTAATTATGATTAATTGGAAAGCAGTAAAAATAAAAATAATCGAGACAAACACAGGGATACTAGACGGGTAAGTGTACTGCAAGCTGGCAATTTTTATTTTTGTACAAAGAAAATCTTTGTTTAAAGACACCCACCAGGGGGAAGGCACTTCCTGGATTCTTTGAAGTATTTTTCCACTGAATATTAGTATCTTAATAAGAAGCCATTTTGTCAATGAGCATCCATGTAAGATATACAACGTGCACACGGCATCTCTGCTTGAAACCAACTGTAGATAGAAATTCGTTTTTGTCATATGAAAAAAAAATACATAATTTAGGAGCACCGACTGTGTAGCTTTGTTGTTATCTATTTTTTTATAAAGTTGACTCATCTCTTTCAATCGCAATATAAAAAGCAATGATTCCTGCTACTTCCTGCCATTCTTATATATACTATAGCGGGGATTTCTTCAAACGGGCGGAACCTGAGTCTTGGGTTTAAGCTATCTTTATAGATAAATTTCGACCAAGCGAAGATTACATGACCGATAAAGAGAGGGGATTAGAAAGAGGGAGAGCTTGTAAATGGTTTGAGTATTGTTTTAGTATGGACTGCTACTGATAGGTTGCCTTAGATAGTTGTTTCGATTTATTATGTTGAAAGAAGTTTGAGATCTCAGCTACTAAGCCCATAAAGTTTGTCGGCATTAATACAGTTTCTTTAGAGGAAATCAGCACGTCCTAAAGGACGTATGTACTGTTAACTATGGGTGGAAAGTTGAGCCCGGGCTTGTTGTTATTGTTGGGAGCGTGCATTTTTAAAGGGTCAGCCCAATCAAACCTGCTTCGTACAAATTTTTATGCCAATTCATGTCCCAATGTTGAGGCCATTGTACAAAATGTTGTTAGTTTGAAATTTAGCCAGACATTTGTCACTGTTCCTGGCACGCTGAGGCTTTTCTTTCATGACTGCTTCGTTGAGGTAAGGAAGAGATGATTTAGATTTCTTCATGTTCCAGTAAATTATGTTTCCCTGGAAGTCCAAATTTTCATTTTGGAAGATATGAATTAAATTCTTGTAGCCTGTCGCAGAATTGACTTGAGTGGGTGAAATGGGAATCTTTGCTTATATTCATCAATGCTGGGTTATTGTGACGACTAGTATTAACATCTTGTTCCACGGTCTGAATCTCAGGAATTTAGTAATGCGAAATAATTTGTTACCGTTTTGTGTGTGACAGGGATGTGACGCCTCTGTGATGATCCAATCTACTGCAAACAATACGGCGGAGAAGGACTTTCAAGACAACTTGTCCCTGGCTGGGGACGGATTTGATACAGTAGTCAAAGCAAAGCAAGCTGTAGAGAACGTATGTCCAAACACCGTGTCTTGTGCTGATATCCTAGCCATTGCTACCAGAGATGTTATACAACTGGTGAGTAATCCTCGGAAATATGTAAAAATACAATCCTAAGGAGTTTTGAGGGCTAGGCACATAAACTTGGATTGTCTATTAACAGACTAATACAACCATTTACAATTTGTGTTTATGTAGCCATGGACACGAAACGTGATAACTGGTGTATAGTTTTTCACATAGTATGTATTTGAATGAATTTACAAAGGGTCACTATATTATATAGAGTTCAACTGAACATCCTATCCAAAGATTTCCCATAACAGGGTTATGTTTTTTGATGAAAATTGTGCATTGTTCTCTAGTTTTTATGTAACTACACATACCATTTTAAGGCCTCAAATGCTTTTGCGTTAATTTGGCCTTTGCTTGCCATTAACACTTTACCATTAGCATGCTTTAGCCAAATTACCCGCTGGATTCAAGCATACTTTCTTTGTCTAGACACTTATCTTAAATTGCTGCTACCAAAAGCATTTGATGTGACATTATGCTGAACATCATGGATGGACAGACTTTTATTGTCTTCAATTGCTGCTATCATAGAAATCCTTAGGACACTGTTCTCTACGTTATAAATGCCTGTATTGTCAAAGAATCAAACTTATTTCCTTTAAAACATTTGATTATCTGTTTTGCATATTCATTAATGCCTTCAATAGCTGACTGCTTAAGGAATTGAACTTTTTTTCTTTTCTTGTGATATATCCAGGCTGGAGGCCCAACGTATAGTGTGGAGTTGGGGAGAAGAGATGGACTCATATCTCAAGCATCCAGAGTTCATGGAAACCTGCTCAAGGCTTCATTCAATCTCGATCAGTTGGTCTCTCTCTTCAGAAGCAAAGGCTTATCTCCGATAGAAATGATTGCTCTATCTGGTAATAAATTATACCAGCTTCAAATAATTGTACTCATATTCAATTTCAGTTCTTACCATCTTGGATCCCGGATTTATAGTTAAAGGGGAATATTAGCGTCGGTAAACTTTTGAGTTGGTGGTCCTGTGGCAAATGAATGAAACATTCTTAAATCTCTTGCTTAAAAAAACTACGATTTATTTTATTTTATTTAGTGAGACATCGACAAAAAAATTCAAAGGACACCGAGACAAAGTTTATACACTAGAAAACTGTCTCCCTCCTATCATTATTATCTCGTTAATTTAGTTTCTTAAATCCCTGGTGATTTCCAGTTTGTTGTTTTTTTTTTCTTGAGAGCTGTTCTTGCTTTATAGAATTCTCCTTTTGATTCCTAAGAATATCAACCAGAATCCACGAATTCGATAAAGCATAAATTAGTCTGGAACAAAATTCTACAAACTTCATTAGTTGTCGTTTTCCGTTTTTTAATGTTTAAGGGAAAAGTAAATTTTTTTGTCTCAATCTAACCAAGAGGCCTGATATGAGGCTCAAAATCAATTTGCTCAGAGGCAAGAAGCAGATCAATGATTTTTTCAGAATCTATAGATGAGTTAATATACTTTATATCTTATTATAAAAGGTGCCAAACATAATGAGAAGTGAGGTTATATTTTAGATATAGGATTAGTATATAAAATTATGGCTTCAGGAAAATTCATTGTCAGCAATTTTATCGAAGGAAAATTCACCGTCAGCAATTCACCACCAGCAAATTATCAATATTTTTTAATATATATTTCAAAAACTTTGTGAATTGCTGATGGTGAATTTTCTATGATGGTGACGGTGAATTTTCCTTCGATAAATTTGCAGGATGCCTAAAATTATATAAATACAATTCGTTTCAAACATATTTTACTAACATCGTACTTTTTCTATTTTCAGGGGCGCACACAGTGGGTTTTTCTCACTGCAACCAATTTTCAAACAGAATTTACAGCAGCCCAATTGACCCTACTCTGAATCCTACCTATGCGAGCCAACTACAGGGCATGTGTCCAAAAATTGTGGATCCTACCATTGCTATTAACATGGACCCTACAACACCTCGTATATTTGACAATGTCTACTACCAAAATCTCATGAATGGCAAGGGCCTTTTCACTTCTGATGAGGTATTATTCACAGACAGACGCTCAAGAAACAAGGTCAAAAGCTATGCAAGGAATGCCTCTAGATTTAATGAAGGCTTCGTGCTTGCAATCACAAATATGGGTCGGATTGGTGTTAAGGTGGGGAATCAAGGAGAAATTAGAAAAGATTGCAGCCGCTTTAATTAATAATGTGATGTTTGATTTGTCAACCAATTTAACAGTTGGAAAAATGGTGTCTTAAATTTTAGGCTTTTGGAGGTCAACATTAGAAATGTAGATTTTGGGAATCACATGCTTATTGTAATGTCTGTATATTTTCTTTGGAAGAAATGATAGACTATGCATGGTGAAAGGAGATCAAGCCAACACATGGCAAACAAGAGAGGCTTTCGTTCCTTCTCCTTTCATTTCAATTAGTTGAGTGATAATATGAGTAGGTAGATTTTAAATAGCAATAACTATGGATGTATTTATTTATCTTAAATCACATAATTACATAGATTTCTATTGCAGTTTATCTAATTGATATTTTTTGTACAGATTTTATTATTTTTTCTCATTTTGTAAGAAATATTTTAGACTAAAGTCAAAATAGTTGGATTGGTTTGTTAGCTAAAGCAAAGATGCAAATCTTTCATTTTTTCATTTGATAGTTAAGTGTTCTAATGTAGAATATTTTGATACTATTTTATGATCTATTTGAAAATATGTCTCAACCTTGTATCTTAATGTTAAGAAAAAAAATGTAATCTTTGAGTTATAGAACATAATAATGGAATTTTTAGAAGTTTAGAGGTCATTTTTTGTTAAAATAATATCAAAATTAACCTTCACCAAACTATGCAGGTTATAAGAATATGGTCTTCTTTGAGTTATATATATATATATATATATATATATATATATGGGATTAGTCTGCTTCTCAAGTCAAATTTTATGGTATTTGAAAGTTGGGCCTCCTGTATTAGAAATATAACAGCATCTATGACACATAAGAGAGCTATAAAAAAGAGTTACACATGTTAACTAGATTATGATGGATCTTATCACACATCATAAGATGTATTGAAAGGGAGATAATGGAGCCAAATTCGTTTGTCCAAGTTAGTGAGTGGATTATGACAATCTTACAATAGGTGAAAGGAATATATTATTTTTAGCATGTAGAATTGTATTGGGATTCAACCATCATTTTTTTTTAATGAATTTAGGTGCAATATTATGTGTTTTTTCTTATTATCATTTGATCATTTTCTGTATTGTTTATCCTTTTTATTGGATTCTTGAGATTGAAGTTTCATAATGAATTTAATAGATACTATTATGTTGGCATTGTTTCATTAGACCTCTTGTTGGTGATTTTCTTATCATACATTTACTAAGTTTATCATTACCATTTATTACTAAATAATACATTGAGTTTCATTGGAGTGTGAGGTTTTTCTTTTAAAATAATTCTCTCATATAAATCACTATGTTCTTATATATTATCTTTGTGTATATTTACTTGTAACTCTATGATTGCTTTAATTTTTGCACATATCTAATCAAGTATATATTATTATATGATTATATTTTACATATTTTCTTACTTTTATTTTGTATCAAAGCTTGATAAGGTCAGATTTTGGGTTTTAGGAATGAGAAATTTCTTACTAATATTAGATTGATTATGAGGTTACCTCAAAAAGGATCTTGTTGTAAAAATATGGAAATCAAATCAAGGATAGAGATGGAAAAGTTTAGAAGAAATAACTTTGAGCTTTGAAAGTTAAAGATAGAGAATATGCTCATAAACAAGGAAAGATGGGTTGTAGTATCTAGATCCAAACCATCTAGAATGAAATATGAGACTAAAAAAGAGTTGATAAATAATTAATGGACCTCATTAGGCTCTATTCGGAAGACTTTATGTTGTTAAATGTATATAAACGAAATAGAACAAATATTGAAAAGAAGTTGGGAGAAATTTATTAGACAAAATCCATGGTAAATTTTTTTTCTAAGAAAGAATTATATCCTTAGGATGGGGGATGGCAGTTTAATGGTTGAACTCTTGAATGTATTCAATATTATTGTGATATACCTAATCCAAGAATATCAATAATCTCCATTTTATGCTTCATTGTGGCATTAGGTATTTAGTATCCTTGATCCCCATCCTTCAACACATGTTAGATGTTTAGAATTTCCTCTATCACCTACTTTGGCATTCTGCACCTCATCACTCCTACTCCCAATACCTAACAAATTCGTATGTTTTCCTTTCCTTTGAGGCTATGGTATCAAGTGTTCTAACCCAATCCTTATATGTTAAAGTATGACGAATGTCTAATCCCTACTTGCTTACATATTTTCCTTTTTGGAATTACATAGTTTCTCATCATTTCAATCCTCTCATTGAATTTGGTAATGATCTTGATTGAACCCTTGTAGTGTAGGAAAAAGTATGCCTTTTTCACACTTAATTTGGGAATAAATAATAATAAAATTGACTTAATGATGCCTTAATTTAGTGTTTTAACATGTATCTTACATATTCACATTAATTTTAGGGCCTTTTAAAGAAAATGAACTTAATTGTGCCTTAATTTTTGGTGTTGTAAGGTGTAGCTTTACACTTTCACATTAATCTAGGGCTTTATTAATTAGTTGAGGTTAATTTACCTTAATTAGCCCCTTTAATACAAATCCAAGCCCAACTAATTGCATTTTTTGAGGGATAAAACCCAAATTTCATAAATTCCATAACATAATGTTTAACATTGAGTAATGTGTGTCCTAGGTAAGTTACCTAGGACCCATTTTCCATAGGGAAAATGGGTCCTCACTTGCACTTAGGACCTAAATTTAAACTATGTTTTTTGCTGTATTTTAATGATTTTAAAAGTATATTTAGATGTTGGCTTGTGATATTTGCATTTAGAGAATTAATGTTAAGATATGTATAAATTAGAGGTCATTTCACTATGTTTCACCTAGAATAATTTCAAGAGAGAATCCTAGCAACTTTATGAGTTCAAGAGCATTTCAAGGAATTCAAGGGTAAAATTATTGAAAATTATTGCAACAATCAAGATTCCATTATCATGTCAAAGTCATATTGCATCATGCATGTTGTTTGAGCTAATATGGTGATGTAGAGTTCAAGATCTATTCAAGTATTCAAAGTAATTGTTTCAAATCAAGTTTCATGATCAAGATCCACATCCATTGAAGCCAACTCATGCAAGTTGCAGATCTATAATCCAAGGTTCAAATAAATGTTTGGTGAGTTATGACATTGCTTATTCATTCATTATTCTTTCATCCTATTTTGTTTCATTTCAAGGTTTAATTACCAAAATGGGGTTTGACCAAGGAAAACCCCCATTCACCTAACAAACATCATTTTTCTCACTTTGATGTGTGATTGCATATTTTAGGTGAAAGATTCTTTGAAGAGAAAAATTGAAGGAAGTTGTAAAATTATCAAAGTTTCAAGGAAAGTTGTCATTGCATGGAAAATATTCTATAGGATTTATTTCTAGCTATCTGATAGTGAAAATTACAAATCTCAGAGTGCAAACACAGTAGAAGAGAACCCAAAAAGGATTTTTGCAGAGCCCTAGCCAGGACCCATTTTCCATATGGTGAATGAGTCCTTAGTGAGCATCAAAAAGTGACTTTTGGTGACTGGTACACATCATTCTCCCCTTTCCAGATCTTCCTTTTGATTGTTGTTTCCATCAATTTTAAGTACAGTCTTTCATTTGTAGATTATAGTTGGCATTTTGGAGTTTGTTTGATGGTTTGAATCTTTCTCCCCAAAGTACAATTTAACTCATACCCTCGTCATTGCATAGAGAGGAAATTTGTTGATTCATACCTTGATTTGACTCATCTTTTAGTTGTTAGTCATCTCATTTTTTTGATCTCATTTACTTGAATGAAATTAGAGAAATAGGTCCTTTGTTATCAATTCATTATGGTGAACCCCCTTTCATAGCAAACCTATTTTTCAATGTTACATTTTGGTGAACCTAAGTTTGATCATTGCATTTTCTAATTTTGGAGTCCTTTTTCATCCTAGATTTGGACCATGCATTCATTTTCATTTCTTTGCATTGAATTGAGTCTCATTTAGGGTTTCTAGTTTGCATTTAACTTTGCATTGCATCTAGGGTTTTTATGATTGCATACTTGCATTCTTTAAATCTAAAAAATAAAAATAAAAATACATCATTTTGCAAGTCAATTACATAGCATTACATCATTCATTTACATTTGAAAATTGAAACAAAATTGCATATCAAATTAGGTTTTCTAGAGGTTGTCATTTTATCACATTTTGCACTTGCATTCAACCTTCATTTCATAGAAAAATAAAACTATAACTTATTATTTTAGATCAAAATTTGGAAACCACAACAATTTACTTAGAAATCTATAAAAATACTTTCCAAAACCCTAACCTAGGACCCATTCACCCTAGGGAAAATGAGTCCCTGATCAAGGTCATATTCTAATTTCCTTGGCATTAAAACACTCATTTTTGCATTTTTTTTTGTTGTTTCTAGATCTTTGTTTCTATTTGTAGATTTTTTGTTTCTTCAATTTGATCATATTTGTGACATGAAAAATATCCTGATCAACTAACTTCGACCATTTAATTAATCCATCTTAATTCCTCTGTTAATCAAATAAATCAAATTTATTTGATTAAATCATTATCCTCTTTTGATTAAATAAATCATTATGATATTGCTATCAGGATTCAACCGTGTAGTTTCGAGTCAAGCTCATTGGCCCATGTCTCATGAGTAGTGGTTCACCAGAACCCATCTCTCATGATATCGAATGGTCCACTTAGCACTCATTGCATCTAGGTGATGCTCACAGAGGTGAAGCACTGGTCCGTCCCGGGAGGTCACCCATCTCGGTACTACTCCAACTCAATGAGTGCTAA
The DNA here is from genome assembly GCA_007258455.2 of Sequoia sempervirens. Taxonomy (NCBI): domain Eukaryota; kingdom Viridiplantae; phylum Streptophyta; class Pinopsida; order Cupressales; family Cupressaceae; genus Sequoia; species Sequoia sempervirens. Next base: position 1,282,763,011 of record VDFB02271358.1, on the reverse strand, counting down.
GTGGACCATTCGATATCATGAGAGATGGGTTCCAGTGAACCACTACTCATGAGACATGGGTCAATGAGTTTGACTCGAAACTACACGGTTGAATCCTGATAGCAATATCATAATTTGACACGCTATGGAAAAATACCTCCTACTTAAATAAATCATTTTATTTATTTAATCCTAAGGTCCCTTTTAATTAAATAAATCAATCTTATTTAATTAACTTCTATAGTTATTCATTTAATTAAATAAATCAAATTTATTTAATTAAACCACTAGCATCATTCTCTTTGATTAAATAAATCAAATATTTGTTTAATCAAATCTTTATCATTTTCTTCTCATTTTGATTTATTTTAATCCTAAAATCTAAGTCAAAAGTCAAAATCACCTAACCTCCTCTTATTTAATCAAATCGTGATTAAATTTAATCTAATCCATGTCACATCCTCTAGCTTTTCCCACTTGCACAAATAAATCAATTTAATTAATTTATTAAATCTTCATTTTCTCTCAACTTGGCATCTTTGAGGGAAAATTCCTCCAAATTTGAAAATCCCTCCAAATGGGATGAGTCCTTACAACAAGGCATTTATTTCATCTTACAAGTCCTTTTTCCTTGAGCCAAGTGGCCATAACTCCATTTGACTCTCCCTCCACCTTGTCATTTCACTAATTTCAAATTTCAACTAATTGCATTTATGGGCACATTCATCAAAACATGCACATCCTTCGCCCATTCATATGGTGAAAAGTGGCTTCTTCCTATTGGTTGTGTTTTTATCCCACATTCATCCCTTTTTCCTCTTCTCTCATCAAATTCTTCTATAAATAGAGAGGTTATCCTTCATTTTTATCATCCACAACTTAGAGCAAAGTTACTCTCTTCACATTGAGAGCTAATTTTGTCCACTTCATAGCATAACATCTTCAAGAAATTTTATCATTGAGCTTGTCAAGGGTCGGGAGAGGGCCACTTTTCATATCAAAGTGGCACCAATCCACTATGGAATAGGTATACATTGTGCTTCTTTTATGCTTTCAATTAGTTGGTTTTGTTATGTTGTTTATGAGGCATGATGTATTATTTCATAGGAGCATTAGTAGGTTTGCATATTTTGAACTAACCCATGCTAATGAGAGTTGAGGTTTAGGCTATTTTCAAATTTATGGTGCTCACATAATGGTGCTAGAAGGAGGGCCTTTTAAACTGCTTATTTTTTAGATTTTGCATTTACATTAGTGCAAGATTTTCATTTATGTTGTGGAATTTAGCTTTACACTTGCTAATTTCATTTGCTACAAAATTTCTAAAATATTTTACAATAAAATCTATTTTATGCATATGAAGACAAGTGTATTTAATGGAGAATGGTATTTTTAATACGAGTTTTTAGCTGCAACTTGTATTTTAAATGATGTGTTAGATGAGTTTTATGTTGTATCATAATCATCTTTCTATGGAAGCTGAATATGCCAATCTTGCTGTCTTGGGTCATATCGGATTATGTGGAAAGTCATACTCCTTCCAGTTATTTTTGAGACTCGCATACTAAGTGATAGGGTATAATGGGTGTCAATATTCAATATTAGACTTTGATCTAGACACTGGCATTGTCAAACTAAACATAGCTAGCAACCTAGATTCTGTCTTAGCTATGCGTTTGAAGACTTTCTCCTTGTCTAAATTATCTCCCGCTATTTTTAGCTAGGTACTCCTTTGACGTGCTTCTAGGTAGAAAACTTTCAAACTCGCTTAAGAAGCTGAGCTGCAACATTATTAGCTAGTAATGGAAGGCGGTAAAAATGTGTGATTTCAGGAATACTTATTTACACAACTCTGATAGTTTGTTTGAAGCTTTCAAGGTGCAGATCATTTATGAGTCCCATCTATATCATTATGAAGCATCTAACTCACTCTCCTAGGGCTAGTCGAGTTAAAGTATTGATAAAGATAGTTTATTCAAAATTTCAAGCTATTCATTCTGCTAATGTCGTAGTATAGATGGTTGGAAGTTTGGAGATAATCTTCTATATTTACATTAGATTATTCATCACAACATTGGCATCACATCTAGGTTCTCTAATAATTGTCATCATTAGCATTTGTAACTGCAATATTTTATGACATTGGCTATAACAGGGGTGCATTAACTCATCAATTAATGCAGTTGGATGTTGGTCAGAGGTCGCATGATGCCTTTTATAGCTCTCAAGCTATTAATTTCTCTTGTAGGTGTACTTGTAGCCATCCCTTTCTCACAGATGAAACGTCTATCAACATAAAGATTCTATGTTAGTATACCTTTACTCTTGACATTTTCTTAAAATCTATGTGGGTGTGTTGGGACTTGCTCATTTTGTAGCTCCAGTGAACTACACCATCATTTGGATTTAAATCTCTTAGGCTATCATTTTGATATAAATCGTTCTAATATAAATAATTGGGAATTGTTTATTCTATAGCTCCAGTGAACTACACCATCGTTGGGATTTAAATCTCTTGGGCTACCGTTCAGTGTTCTTTCTCCTTATTGGTTACCTCCGTATTGTGGATATGATATATGATATTTTTAGCTCTTCTTTGCACATTTTGGGTGTGATTTTTCTTTCACTTGCCAAATGCATTTGCTTAAAAATAGTTTCAATGCCCTTTCTAAATCTTTTTGAATTCAGCTTTACACTTACTAATTGCATTAGCTTGAAAGTGTCAGTGCATTTATACCTAATAATTGTATAGTTTCCTAAACTCTTTGTCATTGGGTTGTCATTCTTTTGGCTTATATAGCCTTTGATTTGATTCTTGAGAGAGTAGTCAATTAATGCAAGACTAGTCGATAATGGGTGATAATTTTCCCATAGCCATGCAAGTTTCTTTTATTGATTTTTAGGTGATGTGGAAAATTCTTCTCTAAATGCATGGATTTAATCAATGGTTGATTTGTATTGTTATACTAACATTCTAGCTTCTAGCGTATTGAAGATAAAAATATATTCATTTCCTTTAAGTTTTCAAAACTGGGACTCATTGAGTTGGCACACATTAAATGTTGTGATTTTCTCTATCTGTTGATTTTGCTATGGATGTGACAGAGAAAGACTGACATCGATTTCAATAACAAGGAGAGATTGGCTTTAGTACTTGATGTCTTTTTGGATAGGGGTTTTGCTTTGAAATTTTTGACTATTTACTTATGCTCATTCTGTTAGACGTTAAACTTTCATTACAACTCTCACGTTTATGTTTGATTGTAATTTGTTTGGTTCTGTTGTCCGGTTAATCTTCCTCCAATACACAATCCATATTAAAAGCTCTAGATATAAATCTAAAGTCTTTAATACTTATGATCATCGCCTTGTTTTTAATACAACTGAATCGTTGATTGCATTTCAAATACATTTGTTCTTTAAATGATAAATTATCCCTCCATCACAAGTTACAATTATAATGGGTGAATGTGGTAGATAATTTGTAGTGAAGACAACATGTTTAGCTGGGATTGTGATACAAATACATTGGTTGAAAAACAAAATTAGTGCTTTGTTATTTTCATTTATAAAAGGAAAGCCGATTTTGTGATTATATGATTAAAACACTATGGTATTATTTTTAAATATTTTTGATTCTCATCTCTACAATTTTACTTTGTAATATTTGTAGGGTAAGGTTGGCATTGGAATCGAGTGAAAGCAAGCATGATTGGAGTTGAAGAAAATTGGGCATTGAAACTTGAAGTTGACAAATTGTTTTTAAATGCTTTAAAGAGCTTCCATTCTACACTTTAGTTTTTTGTTTTAGATCAACTCACATCTTTTGGGCTCTGAAAAAAGAACATTTCAATTTTTTCTACAAAGAACTTAAAAAGAACTTTAGGGAAAACACACTAGATTTTGTTTGAGGATTAACAATTGAACAAGGCAATCTCCATATTTCATGTTGGTGCTCTAAAAAGAATCAAATCATTTCTTTGTGGGTTTAAAATGAACAAGTGCTTCTTTGTTTTGTAATTAGTTTCCCAAAGTAATATCATTAAAAGGACTTATGCACTTGTCTCGCACCTCACGATGATATTGAGAATCAAAAGGCCTTTTGGTGACATTAAGTTGTGTAAAGAATTTCCCATACACTTCTATTTGGACTTTAAAATTGAACAAATCTTGTGAGTGTGAGTGGAGCATATTGCGTACATTCTCTCTATTTGGTTCACAAAAAAGATTGATCGAGTTATGAATATGTTTGCTTGCTTTTTTTTTTTATCTTAGAGGGCCTTCCTTGTGGGAAAAAGTAATCACCCAATGGAACGACCCAACCGGGAACATGCTAAAGCCAATCAACTTCTACCCAGGATATAAGTGTGGATATTGGAACAAAGGCCAATATCATGAGGATTATTCTAACAAGAAGGGTAGCAATGGTCTCTCACCACATGGATGGTCCCCCACAAATGGAATGCCCATATTAAAACCCCTTGTTTAGAAAGGCCAAAATCCTAATCTATTTGTTGGTGCAAGAATGGTCGTTCTAAAGCTGACCCACACTTTTACGACTTGTAGTAGAGATGGAAAGTATGCCATGGGAGATTCATGGGCACTGATGCTTGGCTGGCCTAAGAAGCGAGTGCACTGTAAGGGAGAGCCTGTGTGGTCAAGCATCTAACCATCCGCTGAAAGTAGGCGTAGCTGGACTTGTCCAAGTGGGGTCTCAACAAATATTGTCTCAAATATCCATAGGATTGTACATGTTCTTGAAATCAAAACACTTGGCTTGATAAAAAACATTGGAAGAACAAAAATTTAACATGAGCATCAAATCTCAAACCCTTTAGGAGAAGCAAATATCCTCGAACAAATTCACATGCCCTTGCTTTCCCTTGGGATTCATATCCTTAAAGGTTTCTAGGCATTTGAATTTCATCTCAATTTTCTCCTACTAAAGTAAATATTAGGTAACTCTTGCTTTGATTTCCTTGATTTCCACATAATACACTTTGTGGGATGAGAGGAAATTAAAACATTAGACATCTAGTTTCAAAACCTAATCAAGAAGTGTTTGTGGTAAAAAGAAGTCATTAAGCAAAGACGAAGAACAATTTAATCCCACACAAGTGTCTCAAATGATTTCACACAAGATCAAAATCTGGAGACCAAAGTTAAAAGCTCTTAGTCCAAAAGATCATCAAAAGCATCTCTCAACACTATATGAATTTAGACGAAGACTGCTTTTTAACTTTTACAGAAGAGCTTCAAGAAACAATCCAAATTTGTATGAATTCTTTTGTTAACAAAATCCAAATCTTTTTCTGGAATTTGAACACCTTGTCTAGAGTAAAACATGTTCTTCAAAACTGAGGTCTAGTAAGCAAGTGTCTTTTTAGGTAAACATAGGATCAAAATAGAACCTTCATCCATCTTTGAACATCAAACCAAAATAATCTCATCATCAACTCTTGAAAATATTGAAAAAATCCTCCATGTTAAACTTTGGGAAAATCATTTGAAACAAATCCAAATCATCTTGTTTAATTAGATGTGTGTGGATACATCCTTCTCCACATATTTAATCAAATTATCAAACTTTGAGGACAATTCTATCCCTTGATAACATCTAACATCTTAGGGGTTTACGAGTTCATTATCCAAAATCAAAATCCAATAAAAAATCATCTTTTTTGGTTAGGTGTGTTTAGATGAATCCTTCTTCTCACACTTAGTCAAATTAGCATCTTGAGGACAAATTTACTCTAGGACAACATCTAACCTCTTAGAGTTTATGATTTCACTATCCAAATCCAAATCAAATCAAATCTAATCCCAAATCAAAATCAAACATCAAATCCAAGTCCTAAAGTTTAACATTTCTTCAAAGATTTATCAAGAGTTCTAAACATTCATATCATCCATCTTTCATTTCACCATCATACCTTTGATCCTTAAATCATCCTAAATTTTCTCTTTTGTACCTAAAGTTAGGTCAATCCAAAGAATTAGATATTCATCTCCACATTCTTGAAAATTGATCCCTATTTTATGGTGCAAACTAGATCACAACACCAGAGGAACATGGAAGCCAACAAATAAACATCTAATTTGAGTGACTTGAGTCAAACAGCTCCCAAAATGAATCCCATTGGGTTTCGCAGTCTCACGATTAACCTTCCTCCATTTTCACAAGACCATCAGGAGGAAGGTGTCCAAGTAGAGGATATCACCAATGATTCCTTCAGGATGACACAAGATCAAATCACTGAGATGGTCCAAAATCTTGAGAATCATAGAATCATTAAAATCATGATGAGACTCAATCCATCACTATACATGCTTGAATTAGTAAAACAAGGGGCTAAAATCCCTTATGATTTTGATGTGAGTACAATTGTGGAAACACCTTTTGGGGTCATGCCCCTGATTTCATCCATGCCAACAGTCTCATCTACACCTCCATTCCAAAGCATCACTCAATCCATCCCCCAAATCACATCATCCATTGCTCCAACTCAACCCATCGTTAACAAAGGGAGCACATTTATGAATGCTTTACAAACACACCCCCTTGTGAATAATCAAGAGTTGGATGCAAAGACCATCTTGGGGAAATCCATCGAGCAAAATACATCACATCCATATGTCCCCTTCACCTTTCATGATCCTAATGACCCATCATCGTCATTTTGTGCAACACCTCTCCCCATAACCTTGCAAGGAGAAGGAGACATATTTGGACCAGGGGGCATCTTTGACACTACATCTTCATCATTCCCTCAAGGGAGTATTCCACTCACATTTCCACCACTCCCCCCTTGCCATCAATATCCACATCATCTCTTGGTTTAGGGCTTCCCTCTTTACCAAATATCAATCAATAAAATCAAATGAACCCTCCAATTGCTAATCAAAATATCTTGTCATCAACATTGCAACAATAGATGAAAACCATCCCGATAATGCAAGCTACCACCATCATATCATTAACCATCCCCCAGGTATCTCAAAACATGGTCTCTCAAGGACCAAGTGTATCAATCACACCATCCACCACCCAAATCCCAATCATCAATACAACGATGCCTCTCACCACAACAAAAACACTATACCAAATCCACCACCACCACCACCACCACCACTTCCACCACCAAACACAAATACATCAAGCCAATATAACATTGCATTACAAGATGCTCTGAAACAATTTGCCTATCAAAAGGCAGTTCAACAAATTAAAATACGACAAGTTGCACAACTAGCTACTCAACAAGCACAAACACAATTAGCTGCACAACAAGCCACCCAAGTCGCACAAGCCGCTCTAGCAGCACAACAAGCGAGACAAGCACAACAAGCACAAAAGGCTACTCAAGATCAAGCCCTATTAAAACAACAACAAGCTACCCAAGCACAAGCACAAGCCAAAGCACAGGCACAAGTGCAAGTTCAAGCCCAGTACCAGGCTCAATAGGCACATGCACAAGCACAAGCACAGTACCTCACACAACAACAAACAACTCAACAACAAGCATACCAACAGGTGTTGAAACACTAACAAGAGCAACAATAAGCAATCCAACAACAAGCATTGTTGGTGCAACAACAACAACAAGCTCAACAGGAAGCACTACTAGCGCAACAACAACAGGATCAACAACAAGTGTTGTTGATACAAAAACAAGTGTTGTTGATACAAAAACAAGTACAAGCATACTTGGAACAATAGAATGTACAAGCACCATCCATCAACATACCAACCAATCCACCCATCCCTCCAATAGGTGAACCATCACAAAACACCTTCATCCCACCCCCGGATTTGCAAAATGATGTAGCAACATAGATCAAGTTACTCTCACAACAAGCACTTGATCTTCAATTAGGGAGAAATAGAAAAACACCCAACAACTTGTGTTCCTATCCGTTTGATAGGAGCCTTGTAATGAAACCTTTCCAAAAGGGATTTGAGATCCCCAAATTTGATAAATATCATGGGATAGGAAACCCTAAAGATCACATCAGGGAATTCCAAGTTCATTGCATGGAAGTCGCATATGACGATACCTATCTAATGCGGCTATTTCCTTAAAGTTTAGCTTGCCATGCCATGGAGTGGTTCTCTTGCCTTCCTCTTGGAATCAAGAAGCTCCAATAGATTATGGATGCATTCATCAAAAGTTATGCATTTAATATCGGTATGGATGTTAGTCTCGAGGAACTATCAACTCTTAAACAAGGAAAGAACAAATCATTTGCTTCCTTTCTACAATGATGTAAATCCAACGCTAATAGGAGAAAATGGGCCATGCCAAAAGAACAACAAGTTTGCACTATCATCTCCAACCTTGACAGAGCCTTAGACTTCAACCTCAAGGTGAAAGGGATCACCACATACGATCAATTGATCCTTAAGATGCTTAACATTGAATGAGCCCTTATTTCACAAGGAGGGACACCCACATATCTAGAACAACAAAATAATCACCCATCCAATAGCTATAACGAGAAACCTCACACATGGATAAGGAACAAAAATGTCACAAACAATGGTGTGGTTGATGCTAAGGTCATGAATAGTGCTCTAAGACAAAACAATCAAACCTACCAGCAACCATAGAACAATGATCAAAACAACACTTAAACCAACACATTATCACAACACAAACCAAACAACAATCAAGTTAATAACCTAAATAATCAAGGGGGACCACCCCTGCAAAAAAAAATCCCATCAAGCAGAAGTACATGACCTGTGGAGAACCACTCGAGGTCATCATGAAGAAATTGATAAACGAAAACCTCATCAAGGCTCCCACCTATGAGAATTACCAAGAACCAAAAGTGAAACCACCCTAGTACAATGAAAACCAAGTCTGTGACTTTCAAAAAGTAAAAGTGCACACTACTAACAGTTGCATGAGGTTAAAAACCCTAATCAAGGACCTCATTGATCAAAAAATCATAAATGTGGAGCAGCCATCTGGAAACTAGAATCTCAAAATATACATGAATCTGATGCCTAATCACAACAATAAAGGGAACAACAATAATGATGAGGGGAAGGGAACATTCAAAAGTGTCAACCATGTATACGACCATGTCATTGTATCCCTAGATGAGTATTGATCTATTATCACCATTAAGGGAGCCCACGCTGATTGTGGATTCACCACAAGAGGCGGGAGAATCACCATCGCAGGGTCATCTCAGCCCCCTAGAGCACCCACTTCCAAGCCAAGATCCGTTCCTAGTGGTTATAATGTCATTAATCAATTGAAAAGAACCATAGCTCATATCTCCATCATGGAGTTACTGAAGATATCACCGGCCCATAAAAAGATCCTTGAGGAAGCATTAGCCTCATCTAATTTCTCTGCGGATCTTGATACCGAACAATTCCAAGCTATGATCAGAAATATCATTACACCAAATCTTCTCACATTCTCCAATCAAGACTTCCCCACCCAACCATCTCACAATCATGCACTCCATTTGGAGGTCCTGGTATATAACAAATTCAAGAGGGTTTTGGTGGATGGAGGTGCATGTTTAAATATTTGTTCCCTTAAGCTAAAAAAGAATATGGGAATCTGTGAGGATACCATAGACAAAGGCAAAGGTATCACAATCAGGCCATACGATGATCAAGAGAGAGTGTCTCAAGGCACTATCCAACTTCCCATCTAAGTTGGGTCAACAATAATGGAAACCACCTACCAGGTCCTCAACCTTGATTTTCCTTACAACATTCTCTTGGGACGTTCGTGTATCCATGGGATGCAAGTAGTGGAATCAACCTTCCACCAGTGTGTCAAATTCACATACCAAGGCCAGGAGGTCACTATACATGGGGATCCCAAACTATTCTCTTACTACAAGAGCCTAGAGGCCAAATATTATAAAATCCCCCAAGTACGAAAGAATGATGAAGGCCCATCTACCCCATACATTGACCTAGCTACTCTCACCTCCAATTTTGTGACAAAGACACCCACCATCCTTGTCATCTCCGACATCAAGGTTATTATCCAGGATAATGGATGTGGGAACTATACAATCCCAAAGAATTCCTCCATGGTAGGAGAGTTACCACAATCTCTTAGGTCATGGGGATGACTACAATCAAAGGACGCTTCATCATCCCAAACATTCGCAACAGGCTCTTCCAACTTCCAAAGTTAGGGAGATATAGGCAGGGAGATAATAGAAGAGGAGTCATCTCATTTCCTATATCAAGATAATAGACCAACATCCAATCTACCTATGGATGATAGCAGTAAGGGTTTAAAAATAATGCTCGCCATGGGTTATGATAGAAACAAAAAGCTTGGGAAAAATGACAACGGGCTTCTAATACCTATTATTCCGGAGACACGATTGAAAAATATTGGCCTCTGATGTACCCCTCTGAGTATAACCATACATGGCCAAAATCCCCCAGTGAAATAGGTAAAAAATCCTTAGAAAATGACAGTTGCCCTACAATTATCTTTATCCACTAGCCTACCCTTAGATAATTTCACATTCGACATAACCAATGTCTGCAGTGGTAGTGATGAGGAAGATGCCATAACTGATTTACCTAGGCTCTTCGAGAACTCCTCTATCCTCATGCTTAGTACCATGTCTTTTGAGACAAATGACCATCAAAACCATGAAATCTGTCTAGTCTACCCACAACTCATCGATTATGACTAATGAGGACCACCAATTCTTGACACATTCAAAAATGATGAGGCACTCTCATAATTCATGGGATTGCGGGATAATATTGCATGTGGGGATCATAAAGACGGATTCATCATTGATCTAGAAACACATGCATACTATGGGGAAACGATTGAATCCCTTAGTCGCAAAATTAAAAAACTGAGAATAATCTCTAGGTCCTTGAGTGTAAACGACACTATGAAAACCTCTTTGAGGCACTCGAGGATGGGGGATTCAATCTTCCTCTCAGAGCTCTCCATCAAGAAAAATTAGCGGTCCTAGCTGAAAAATGCAATCTGATTAACTTGGGAACAAAGGAGACTCCGCACATCACATTCTATGCACAGTCATTACTATCAGAAGAACAAGATCTCCTAGGAGCCTTCTTGAGAGAGAGAGAGGTTAATTTTGCATGGACCTATGCCGGCATGCCTGGGATCGATCCAGAGATTATGGTCCATCACCTAGCAGTCTACTCTGAAGCAAAGACTGTTAGACAAAAAATCAGGAAAATGCATCCTTAGACTGCTTTGTTAGTCAAGATGGAATTAAAGAAGCCACTTGATGTAGGATTTATATGACAAATCGACTACCCAGAGTGGGTGTCAAATCTGGTTCTTGTTTCAAAACCTGATGGGGGCATCAGAATTTGTAGAAATTTTAGAGATCTAAAAAAATCATGTTTGAAAGATGATTTCCCATTTCCTAACATTGACATGATAGTGGACATGGCAATAGGACATGAAATGCTTTCTCTGATGGACAGTTTCTCTAGGTACAACCAAATAATGATTGCTAAAGATGACCAACACAAAATGGATTTCATTTGTCCATGAGGGGCCTACTATTGGAACATGATGCCATTTGGCCTAAAGAATGCTGGGGATACCTACCAGAGATCCATGATGTTAATCTTCCATGACATGATCCACAAGACTATCAAAGATTACGTTGATGACATACTAGAAAAATCTAGAAAGAGGAGAGATCACATAGCAACCTTGAGCACTATTTTCAATAGGTTGGAGGAATACAATGTCTACTTAAATCCAAAGAAGTGTGTCTTCGGCGTACAATCATGAAAGCTACTAGGATACATAGTTTCAATGAGGGGTATTGAAATAAATCCTACCAAGTAAAAGTAATCCTTGAGATGGAGGCGCCGCCTCCAAGGCAAGCTTCAGTCTATTCATAGATTCATAACACAACTGGCAGACAAGAAAAACCCATATTCTCACCTACTTCACAAGGGAGTAGCATACAAATGGGATGAAAAGTTTGAGGAACCCTTCAAAAAAATCAAAGAATATTTGCTCACATCTCCGGTCCTCATGCCATCGATCCCAAGAAAGCCACTAATCCTTTATGTGTTAGCAACAACAATAGCCCTTGGTGCTCTCCTAGCTCAACATGATGAAAATGGGACAGAGAGGGCCATCTATTACATCGGCTATACAATGGTCAGGCATGAGTTAAAATACTCATTCATCAAAAAATCCTGTCTAGCAGTAGTGTTTGCTTCACAAAAATTTAGACACTACATGTTGGCACATAAAATGAAACTCATCGCCAAAATCAACACCCTAAAATACCTACTATCAAAGTCAATACTCACAGGAAGGATGGCCAAGTGGGTCATGATTCTATCTGAATACGACATCGAGTACATGGAACAAAAAGCAATCAAAGGCAAAGTGATTGCAGATTAGCTTGTAGAAGCACCCATGTATTTAGACAATCCACTCATATTAGAGTTTCCAGATGAATCCATCTTCAATCTCAGCATAACTGACCACTAGAAACTCTACTTTGATGGTTTTGACACGCAACACGGATCAAGAGTTGGTGTCTTCTTCATCACCCCACAGGGGGACTGTATACCTAGATCCTACAAATTGGAATTCCCCTGCACTAACAACATTGTAGAGTATGAGGCATTAACCATAGGTCTCAGAATAGTAGTGCAGTGGCACATCATGGCCCTCAAGTTATATGGAGACTGCTAGCTGATAATCAATCAAGTGAATGATGAGTACCAAACAAAGGATGATAAACTGAATCCATACAAAAAGTTGGTAGAGAGCCTCAAAGAATCATTCATTGATATCACATTTGAGCAGATTCCTAGAGCCAACAATAGAGCAGCAGAAACCATGGCAACAATTGGATCCTTCCAGGACATCCCTTGCGACGCCCTGAGACATGAATTATTGGTAGAATAGCTTCTCATACCCGCATTTGAGGTACCATAGTCAAAATTTGTGTGTGAAATCATTGGTCCCGGTGATCCTTGGACCATGAAATTTATACCTACCTACGAATAGGTGTCCTACTTGCTAACTTACCCTCAAGCCTAAAAAGAACCTTTGTCAAGAAAGCATCCTGGTTTGTCATCCTAGGAAATACCCTTTACCATAGGAGCATAGAAGGAACCCTACTACACTGTTTAAATGTTGAGGAGGCATTGATCACTTTAACTGAGGTGCATAATGGTATTTGTGGTCCACACTCGAGTGGAATGACCTTGGCCATGAAATTTCTTAGGATGGGATATTATTGGCCTACAATGGAAAGAGAAGCACATGACTACGTCAAAAGGTCCTACAATGTCAACAACATGGGGACCTCATCCATGGTCCAACTTAAGAGCTCCATCCCATTGTCACACCATGGCCCTTTTCGCAGTGGGAACTCAATCTCAATGGAAAAATAACCCCCACCTCATCTAGTGGCCACAAGTTTATCATAACCACCATTGAGTACTTTACCAGGTGGGTGGAAGCCATCTCCATGACATACATCATTGGAAAGAAGATATCAAAGTTCATCCTAAACTACTTAATATGTCAATACAATGTTCCCAAAGCTATTATCTCAGATAATGGGACACCTTTCAAGAATTAGGATGTTCATGATCTATGTGAAAAATTCAAAATCCAACATTGATTTTCCACTCTATATTATCCCCAAGGAAATGGCCAAGTAGAAGCTACCAATAAAATCATTCTTTAAATCCTCAAAAAGATAGTCAATGACATAGGTCGTGACTAGCATCTATAGCTAAATCCTTCCCTTTAGGCCTATCGAACTAGCATCCACACACCAACAGGTGCGACCCCCTTCTCCCTAGTCTACGAATTATGAGCCATATTACCCATTGAGATCGAGCTCTTGTCACTAAGAATATCACTACAAAACCTCATCACGGATGAAGAATACCGAGTATCAAGACTGAATGAGCTAGAGCTGATAGATTAGCGATGTATAGAAGCATTGAACCACCTTTAGGTATATCAAAACCGACTCAAGTAGAGTTATAACAAGAAGAACAGAAGCAGGACTTTCCAAGTCAAAGAACTGGTGCTAAAAGAGAATTATAAGAATGTCCCTAATTCAGATAGCAAAGGAAAATTTGAAGCCAACTGGTTAGGACCATTTGTCATCATAGAAAATTACAAGTCAGGGGCATATCAATTGTCAACACCAGAAGGCGAGCCTCTGTAGGAGCCCATGAAGAACTCCCATCTCAAAAAGCTTTATGCCTAAAATATTTTGAGGTATAGAACCAAAATACCAAAAAAATTAGAAAATGTCCTAAAAAAATGGTCACCCTGATGAAAACCTGGCAAACAGGCATCTTGGTGGCAACAAAAAAAAATAAAAATAAAAAAAACCAAAAAAAAGAAGAAAAAGGATTAAAAATAGTAAAGATAAAAAATCATCCTCTAGTGAAAACCACTTCAGTGGCACTTTGGGCAAGTACCTTGGTGAAAACCTAGCAAATAGGTGCTTTGTGTAAATAAGCACTTTGCATCCACTAGGATCTTGACGGATTGTTATGCATCATCCATCCATCACATTTCATATCTCCTTCCATCATCCATGTCTGCATCATAGCTTGGTCCTATGTTAACCTCATGATCCCTCCTAGTACTACTTGGCCCATCCTAAAGTTTAGTTTGTCTTTCCTTTACTATCACATCATGCTGGGGGCATGTTCTCATTGGATCGGATTTGTGTATGTTCTGAAGATCCTAAAATCAAAAAATCAAAAACATCAAAAAATTAGAAAATCCAAAAACATCAGAAAACCAACAAAAATCCCAAAACATTCAAAACACATCAAAATCCAAAAAATAGGTAAAAAAGTTAGTCAAAAAGTAAAAAATAGAGTTGTCTTGTCAAACTACGGGTCTCTGAGGCTTGAACATAGGAAATATTGATTTGGTTGATCATCCCCCGAGACATTAGGTTAGTCCTTTAGAAGTCCATCATAATAATCTGGCAGTCCATTTGTTCATATCTCATCAATAATCAAGTTTGTGTCAGTACAACTACATGGTCTCTACGTGTATAATGTAGGCAAGGGTAATCTATTGATCAGCCTCTAAGGCCGCTAGGATAGGTCCTTAGGTTAGTCTCTTGGTCAAAATCTCAGAAAACCCTAAAATATTTGAAAATTTGAAAATAAAAAAATCTCAAAAATTTCCAAAAACAACCTCTAAACATTTCAAAAAATATCAAAAACATCCAAATATTTGAAAAAATTGACCCATCTCATCTCGCTTTCATCCGCAATAAAAATCACTCACAATAAATCAATCATCATCCCCAACCTTTGGTGATACAATTGGAAACAAGTCTGGCATTTCAAAAGTGAAAACTCAAAAACATCAAAGTATAAGGTTTAGGTCCATACATAAACAAGTTGGTCAACTCTTTGAGTCAATAGCTTATCATCCAATTAGTCCCAAATCAATCATCTAATAACATCATGTCCTAGGATGTATCCTTCCTACAATTAGAATTATTGATTGGAAAGAACACTAGATAAACGAAACGACGTGCCGCCATCCACTAACATGTCCTTGGATGTATCCTTCCTACAATGGGCATTATCTATTGGCAATCGTTTCGGTTCTTATCCTTAAAAAACACATTTCCTTTTGGCTAGCAGTATTGAAGAACATTAGCTTGTTTGTTTACTTTATCTTTGTCTTTCAACTTATCTCTTTGCGCTCATTCCGATGGCCTCTCAATGATGTCCAAACAAAAGGATTTAGAGAGATAGGAATGGGGCAATGATCATTATCTTTTTATCTACTGTGCTTGTTGGATATTCTTGTAATATAACCTCGGTCATGCATGCTTTATTTGGGTGTAGGGAAGGTGTTTTAGGTGTTTTGTTGACCACATAGGAAGGATTTATTTTCTTTTTTTTTGGTTTGAGATGTTTGAAATATCTGAACTACATTTTAAATGAGGTTTCATATGTTAGGTGTGAACAGGAGTACTCCTATCTGATTGTTGAGTCAAAGTCCATCACACTACGTGCAACACCATCTTGGTTCATTATACCTTGATGCATCGTGCTTGTGTGTGTTATGAAACATAAGGTAAGTGGGCCTTTTAAAATACCAATTCCTAATAAGAAAATCATCCATTTCTCATCATCATCTCTAATAAAGTTGACTTGTTGAATCCTCTTATCATCATCTCATTTCTTCTTTCTTCTTTTCCACGCTAACATCATGTCATGGTCAGGTAATCATCATCACCAATGCATCCATCTTGCATCCAAAAACCATCAACATATTGCATATAATATCATATCATATAAGAAACACTAATCATCTCACATGCATGTTCATCATCATAATATAGATCTGTTATTCTAAGCATCTCATAAAACCATACATTTGCATAAAAACATCCATTGCATAATCATATAGGCATCATCACATCATCCATCTCAAATGCAGTATATCATCATTTAAATTGTTTAGGATAATACAGATTGGTTATTCTAAGCATCTTAAAATGATCTCATTTGCATCATCATCATAACCACTCATACATCCATCTTGAACCCCTTTATCATGAGATCGACCCTCAAATCGAATCTTTTCACTTGATCTCTTGAGGGGGTAATGTACTAGTATACTTCTTTTTGCTGGGGCATCTGAAAAAATTAGAAAATTTTTGAATTTTGATTGCGGTAAGTTTATTCTTTGAACCAACATAGCGAGTGCATCACTTCAAAGAGGGGAAAAATGTAGACACGAAAAATAGCTCGATCAACTAACTTCAACCATTTAATTAATCCATCTTAATTCCCATGTTGTCAAATAAATCAAATTTATTTGATTAAATCATTATCCTCTTTTGATTAAATAAATCATTTTATTTATTTAATCCTAAGGTCCCTCTTTAATTAAATAAATCAATCTTATATAATTAACTTCTAAAGTTCTTCATTTAATTAAATAAATCAAATTTATTTAATTAAACCACTAACATCATCCTCTTTGATTAAATAAATTATTGAATATTTGTTTAGTCAAATCTTTATCATTTTCTTCTCATTTTGATTTATTTTAATCCTAAAATCTATGTCAAAAGTCAAAATCACCTATCCTCCTCTTATTTAATCAAATCATGATTAAATCTAATATAATCCATGTCACATCCTCTAGCTTTTCCCACTTGCACAAATAAATCAATTTAATTAATTTATTAAATCTTCATTTTCTCTCAACTTGGCATCTTTGAGGGAATATTACTCCAAATTTGAAAATCCCTCCAAATGGGATAAGTCCTTCCAATAAGGCATTTATTTCATCTTACAAGTCCTTTTGCCTTGAGCCAAGTGGCCATAACTCCATTTGACTCTCCCTCCACCTTGTCATTTCACTAATTTCAAATTTCAACTAATTGCATTTATGGGAACATTCATCAAAACATGCACATCCTTGGCCCATTCATATGGTGACAAGTGGCTTCTTCCTATTGGTTGCGTTTTTATCCCACATTCATCCCTTTTTCCTCTTCTCTCATCAAATTCTTCTATAAATAGAGCTCGGTTATCCTTCATTTTTATCATCCACAACTTAGAGAAAAATTACTATCTTCACATTGAGAGCTAATTTTGTCCACTTCATAGAATAGCATCTTCAAGGCATTTTATCATTGAGCTTGTCAAGCATTGGGAAACAACCACTTTTCATATCAAAGTGGCACTAATCCACTATGGAATAGGTATACATTGTGCTTCTTTTATGCTTTCAATTAGTTGGTTTTGTTATGTTGCTTATGAGGCATGATGTATTATTTCATAGGAGCATTAGTAGGTTTGCATAGTTTGAACTAACCCATGCTAATGAGTGTTGAGGTTTAGGCTATTTGCAGATTTATGGTGCTCACAATATTTAGCTTCATTGAATGAAACTAGTGCATTGTGTCATTTCAAAATTGCTTTTACAAGACATAATTTTTAGGTTTTTGCATTGTGTAATCAGAAAATTACCTTTTTTAAATCTAAAAATTTGAGAATGGACAAGTGTTTTAGCAATGTGTGGAAGTCCTTGTTCTCCTTGGTTGATGTTTCAAGTTATGTTTTTGGTAATGATCCTAATACATAATTGACCCTAGCCATGCTCAACCAAATCCTAATGAGTGTCCTTGTGGAGTTTACATCATAGGAGAAGATGATGCTAGCATGCATAAGTTCACAAATTATTTCCTTAACAATCTTGAGAATAATGCATCCTTTAATCCTTCCATGAATAACCAACAAAAACTTGAGATGTTTTTTCTTTTACATCCTAAAATTGAGTCACAAACTAAGCCTAAACTTCTGACAATTCGTGAACCTAGCTCTTCTAATCAAGAGCATACCTATCCATCTTATGTTAACAAAGTGACCACGACTCCCATCAAACTAGAAGAGACTTATGGCCAAGGCTTTAAGATTTTAACTAAAAAAGGATGTGACATAACTAATGAGCATGAAATTCACAAGCTTTTAGAGCAACCTCCTATTAAAAAAACAAAAGGATTAGGATATCAAGATCCTCCTCCTGACATAAGTGTCCTCCTTCCTAAGAAACAACCAATGCCTCATAAGGATGATAAGGGAATCTTAGGACCTCCTCAAAATCTATCTCAAAAAATTGGTGAATAAAGCAAGAAACAAAGACCTTAAAAACTCAAAAAGCTTCAATTCCCATGTCCCATGTCTCAAATTGAAAGGAACTTACATATACTTCTTAATGAAGGACTCTTAACATTACCACATATGAAAGAAAATAAAAATCCAAAACATAAGAACACAAACATGTCTCATTGTCGATATCATAGAGTCCTTGGGCACAATACTGATGAGTGTCGTGCTTTACAGGGGATATTAGACAAATTTGATATAAGGGTATGTGAAAGATCAACATGGAAAAAATAGTCCCTTAAGTGGCAAAAAATTTTAAAAAATCAGAGTTAGGCAATGTGGATGTTAAAATCTGCAAAATGCTCAAAACTTCAACACACATTAACATGGTTAATCATTTAAAGCAAACCAAACCAAAACATCCCTATGAAATAATAAATCATGTTAAGTATGCAATAAAAGGAAACAAGGAAGCTAAATAAAACAAACAATAACATGAATCAAAACCTATCTCATAGTGGATTGGTGCTTCTTTGATGTGGAAAGAAGCCCTTTCCCAATCCTTGATAAGCTCCTGGATGATAGGATGAACAAGATTCAAATGCTTAAGATTGTTTATCAAGTTGTGGAGGATTAATATAATAGAGGAGGCCTCTATTTATAACCAAGAAGGATGGAATAATGCAAAACATGGAGGATGTGGGACAAAACATGAACCAATGACAAGATGCCACTTGTCAAGATGTGAGAGGATGAAGGTTGTTCACATTTTGATCAATGTGCCAAAGAAGGGGAGATTTGAAATTCAAAAGATAGCTTGTTGGAGGGAGAAGAAAGAGTCTTAAATGCCAAGTGGGAGACATGTAAGAGACAATGTAAGAGGAGTTAATGCTATGTTGGAGGACAAGACATGTGGGAGGGAATATTCAAATTTGAAGAATATTCCATCTTGATGCCCTTTTTGAATGAAATTAGATGAGATAATAAATCAAATAAATTGATTTATTGCGAAAGTTGCAAAAGCTAGAGAAAAGAGGATTAGTGTTAGAAGTTAATTAGGATTTAATGAACTTTAGATAGAGATTAGGTGATTTGACAATTTTGACTTAGATTTTAGGATTTAAATAAATCAAATGGGAGGAAATAATGGACATTAGCCATTTAATTAAATACATTTGATTTAATTAAATGAAGAAACTTTAGGAGATAATTAAATAAAATGATTTATTTAATTAAAGAGATAACCTTAGGAGATTAATCAAATAAACTTGATTTATTTAATTGATGGGTGAATATGACTTAATTAAATATGAGGAATGCATGATGTCAATTTTACATGTCTACATTTTTCCCCTCTTTGAAATGATGTACTTGCTACGTTGGTTCAAATAATAAACTTGCCGCAATCAAAATTAAAAAAATTCTGATGTTTTCTGATGCCCCAACGAAAAGAAGTATACTGGTACATTGCCCCCTCAAGAGATCAAGCAAAAAGCTTGATTTGAAGGTCGATCTTGTGACAAAGAGGTTCAAGATGGACGTATGGTTGGTTATGATGATGATGCAAATGAGATGGTTGATGCAATAATGCCTATATGATTATGCAATGGATGTTTGATGCAAATGTATGATTTATGAGATGCTTAGACTAACAGATCTATATTATGATGATGATCAACATGATATGATATGATGTGCAGTATGCTGATGGTTTGTGGATGCAGGATGGATGCATTGGCGATGATGATTAACTATTTTGGTATGATGTTAGTGCAGAAAAGAAGAAATGAGATGATGACAAGAGGATTCAACAAGCCAACTTTATGATGATGAGAGATGGATGATTTTCTTACAAGGAATTGGGACTTTAAAAGGGATACTTACCTTATGTTTGATAACACACATAGGCATGATGTATCAAGGTATAAAGAACCAGGATGGCGTTGTACTTAGTGCGATGGACTTTGACTCGACAAACAGATAGGAGTATTCTTGTTTACACTTGACATACGAAAACCTTGCTAGGATGCACCTAAAAAAGTAAGTATTCACCAACTTATATTACAAGAACATCCAACAAGCACAACAGTCAAAAAGATAATGATCAATTCCCCATTCCTTTCTCTCTAAATCACTTTGATTATACATCATCGAGAGGTCATTGGAATGAGCACAATAAGATAAACAAAAAGGAAAAGATCAAGCACACAAACAAGTCAATGTTCTTCATACCTCCAGCCAAAGGGATTTCTTTTGTTTAGGATAAGAATCAAAATGATTGCCAATAGATAATTCCCATTTTAGGAAGGATACATCCTAGGACATGTTAGTGGATGGTGGCACGTCATTTTATTTATCAAAACTGTTTTGCCAATAGATAATGCCCATTGTAGGAAGGATACATCCTAGGACATGTTAGTGGATGGTGGAAAGTTAATAGGTTGTTTTGAAAGGTTATTTATATAAGGTTGATTGACATGTTTGTGAATGATCAAGAGTTTGATTTTACATTTAAAAGTTTGTTGTTTTGATTTTGATTTTACGTTTGAAGTTTGTTTTTTGCTAACTGTTGTGGTTGTTTTTGTTTATATTGTCAAAGGATGAAGGTAACAATGAATTTATTATGGATGGAAGTTTCTTGTGGGTGAAAGCGAAATTGGATGGATGGATTTTTCATATATTTGGATGTTTTTTGGATGTTTTGAGGCTTTTTTTGGTGTTTTCAAGATTTTACAAGTGTTTTGATTTTTGATTTTTCCAATGTTTTTGTGTTTTCCAATATTTTATGAATATTTTTGGATTTTGTGTCTTGTGGGTTGATCAAAGACCAACCTTGCCTACATTTAAGCTCAGAGACAACATAGTTTGGATAACATGTTTTTGATTTTTTTCTAAATTTTTGACCTATTTTTGGATTTTGATATGATTTGGATGTTTTTGGATTTCTTGGTTTTCTGAATGTTTTTGGATTTTTTGATTTTTTGATGTTTTTGAATTTTTGCATAATTTTGATGATTTGGATATGGATATGTGTGATGATATCAATGCTATGTTTAGGATTTTGTTGAAAACCAAGCTAAGGTTGACTGATCAGATCAATGGATTGATGATGATAACATTATAGAGGATACACAACAATGCAAGGATAGTGTTAAGCAACACAAGGATGCAGATGGATATCCCAAGATGATGAGGGATTGATGATTATAATATTATTGACGATACACAATAATGCCAGGATAGTGTTAAGCAACAGAAGGATTGGGAAGGATTTCCCGAGATGATGGATTGACTAGATTTGATTGATCAGGATTTTGAAGCTTGATTTTAGAACAAAATTGTTTTGAATGATTTGATGTGACATTGACGTGCAAACTAGATGCAACTGATATTGATTGTTTGGATTGATGTTCTATGAAAGATGAAGCTTGGTAAGGAACATATTCTTGTCAAAATGTAGCATGGGCTAGTGATTTGGATTCTTTCTCACAAGTGCTTTGACCAATTTAATTTCATGTTTGCCAATGTTCGGATCACCACATAAGCTAGAGGATATATGTCAAGATTTATTCCTGAAGCAAGTTGTAAATATCTTCCCCCATTGTTCTAGCAATGTATGGAAAGCCATGGGTGGATGCTTGAATAGATGTATGGATAGATGGATATGGATTATCTTGCGATAAGATAAGGTGTTGGATAATGCTTCATGGCTTAGATGATGTTGGGTAGGATGGGATCAATGAAAATGACTCATTTCAAGATGTGTACACCAAAATTTTCATCAAGATCAAGATAATTTTGACTATGGATGGAGATGGATGAAAATGGATTGGATCAATAGTTCATGGATGAATGGATGGATGAGATGGATGAAATGCTAGATTTATTATGTATGTGATGAGATGCTTTCACCTGAACTGATGCACATAGATGCTTGATTCTACACATGATTTCTATTTTCTAGGTTTTCATCATGGTACCTATCCAAAGTGCCATCGTAGTGGTTTTCACTAGAGGACGATTTTTCTCTTTACTATTTTTAATCCTTTTTCTAATTTTTTTGGATTTTGATATTTTTTGATTTTTTTGTGAAAGATTTAAAGATCATGCTGAACCACTTGGTGTTATCGATGAAGGTGCCCTTCTCATAATGTGCCATCGATATCCTGCTTAAAGAAATTTCTTTTCCAAGATACAGGCACTTGAATAAAACTTTTGAGATTCCTAATCAACTTTGCTGATACTGGAGTTAACTTTGTCTTTGTGCACACATCATGATATAGTGCCTTCTGAATCCTTATGATGAAGGGTTGTTTCCAATACTTGGTCAATGTGAGAATTGGATATCATGCATGGAGGCGTGGATGGAGTGCATTTAGGAATAAGAGATGGACTAGTTGACAGTTTGGAACCTTTAACTCTCCAAAGTTGGGAAGATGAGCAATGATGGGTGGAAATGAAAGTGTGCATGAAATTATGACCAACTGCTTGATATACTTTGTACATTGCTTGTGAATCCTTCTTTTTCCTTTGTGGACATCTTTGATGGATACTTTTCCCCTTTTTATTTTTCCCCATAGTTTCTTTGACTAATGGAGTTTGATAGGGATAATCTTTCTTTGTATTCCTTGGTATCCATGTGTATTTGATTTGTCCATTATGCTTGCTTACTTCTTTTACTTTGATGAGGTTCTTCTTTCTTTGATTTAAATCCTTCTTTTGATGTTGGTCCCAATTCATGGATGGGGTGATGGGTGGATGAAGATTCATGACGTGGCTGGTTGTAGTATTAACATCAGTTTCATCATAAGGATTCTTCATGCTCCCTATGTTGACATTTTCTTGAGACATAGTTGCATCTAGTATGGTAGTAGTAGCACCTTTGTTCTTTGATTCTTCCTATTTTGAGAGTTCCTTTTTAGAATTCATTCTCTGATAAATGACCACTATAGATGACATTATTTCAATTTGCTGCTCTGCTAACTTTGGAATAACCTATTCTATTTGACCTATTTACTTGAGTGGATAATGCTGGATATCTTCATACATGATGTCCTTAGTCTGAATTTGGGATATATCTGATCCTAATGTTGATAAATTAGTTTGACTGTAGGAATCAATAACCTGCTCTTTTTGTGTAATAATGTCAGGAGTAAAGGAATCTTGTTCTACATGAAGATCATCTACGTGTCCATCCAAAGAAAGCATCTCATGGGTAGATGGAGGAGTATGTGCTATGTGGATGTGATCATCATTTGTGACATCTTGTATAGATAGGAGAGTTTCCATGAGATCATTGTAGTAGCTTGGAGATACAAATTCTTGATCTTGAATGATTTCAGAATTGCTTTTGACATGCTTTGGATCAAGTTCTGACATGGGTCAATTTCAAAGGATGGATTGCTTACAAAGGGTTCTTGGATATATCTTCATTAGGCATGGGAAGTGGCTCAATATCCTCTTGATCTTTGAGTGGACTTGGATCAAATGTTGAGTTGAGGATCCCTTCAATATCTGTAACCATGAGGTCAAAGGGGGTCAACATGTCTTGGAAAGGACCATTGCTAGACCTTGGTGAAATATTTTGATCATGCTTTGGAATAAATTCTTGAGATATGTCTTCTAACTCATAAGGCGATGTAGAGACATTTTCAATATAATCATTGGTCAACAGATTGTAGATTATGTCAATGGGATCAAGTAATTCTAACACTCCTTGAAATAGATCACTAAAAAGTGGTTCTTGATGTATGGTGAGTTGATCATCGGATGGGGTAGAAACATCTTCAATGAGCTCATTAATGCAGAGATCTTGAACATTGTTTTCAACAATTGTGGCAAAAAGATTATCTCTGTCTTCAACCATAGGGTCAAGTGATGTTGACATTTCTTGAATTGGATCATTGTTGGGTATTGTTGGTGGATTTTGATCATGATTGAAAAGTGACTCTTGATATATGTTGATTTGATCTTTGGATGAGGTAGAAAAATCTTCAAGGTGCTCATTGATGGATAAATTTTGATCATTGTCTTCAACAATTGTGGTGGGGAGATTGTCAATGCTATCACTAGTGGTTGAATCTTCATCATTGCCCCTAATAGCTATTATTTTTTGATCAATAAGGTCTTGGATGGTATTTTTGAGTTGAATGCAATTTGATGTTGTGTGTCCCTTTATTTTGTGAAAATCATAAAGGTGCTTCTCATTAAACCCTGGTGGTTTAACCAGGGGTTCTTGATAGTTTGCATAAACGGGGCTTTTGATGAGATTTTCTTGTAAGTGGTGTGTACTTTTTTTTTACCTTGTGAGATTTGCACTTTAAATTGACCTTGTAGTGATTGATTTTGGAGATGTGGTGATTGATCTTTGAGATATGGTGATTGATCTTTGAGATGTGGAGGTTGGATTTTTTGATGTGGTCAATCTTGATATCTAACTTCTTGACATTAGAGATATTGTTCTTGATGTGGTTGTGGACACAACTCAATTCTTTGATGACATGTTTACCTAATGGAAGAGTGTATTGATTTTGGAGTGAAGATGTGTCTTGGAAAAATGAGTCAATTATTTTGGCAAGTGAAGTAATTTGAGCTCGTAAAATTTGATGTTGAATTTGATCTTCACCCTCTTGATATAGTTCAAGCAGACTTGGAATGCATACTTGTGGTGTTTGAATGGGATAATGGAAAAATTGATTTTGGACAATGTTCTGATTTGGGATGATGTTCAAATTTGGCATCATAGGTTGAACTTGATCATTTTTGTGGTTGGGAATCCCATTGCCTTGATTTAGGTAACTTTGATTTTGCATGGTGTTACCTTGAATTAGATCAATGCATGCAGTCATTAACATATTGTTTGGACTTTGAACAAAATTTGTTTGATTCACAAACATATCTATCCCAAAGTTTACCAAGTGTGGATTTGAAACGTTCATGCTTGGTAAACTTGTACTTGGTATATTCACTTTTGGCATGTATGGATTTGGTGGGATAATTTTGTTCATCTATGGAAGACTCATGCATTAGGTGTTTGGTTGATAGATTTGTAGGTTTTGTCTTGGATTTAAATCTACCATCGAGAAAGGTGTTCCAAAATTTTGACTGGGAAATTCACATTTGTTGTACCATTGAGGTTTGTAGGAGATAATGATCCCATGTATGGATTGTATAAATGCGAGTTTCAATAATCAATTGACATTGTAAGGCTTTGATAGTTTGGTTGGTTTAGACCACTCATGATGTATGGATCAAGTTTATATTCCATGTTCTTTTATTTTGACGTTGTTGACCTCTAAGGGATTTAGGGCCAATGACGAGATGAAGGATGAAAGGGGTGAATGATATGGTTGTCAAACTTTTAGGAACTTTGGATCAATACTAGACTTTAGAATTTGATTTTGATTGTTTTGATTGGATAATGAAATTGTAAAATCTAAGATGTTGGATGTGACCTTAGGATAAATTTGTTCAAAGAGATGATAATTTAACTAAGTGTTTGGGGAAGGATTCATCCACACACACCTAACTAAACAAATGATTTTGATTTGGTTTAAGGATGTACCCAAGTCTAGATAATGATTTTTCGAAATCTCTAAAATTGTTTGTGAGATGGGATGATAAATGTTTTGGATGGATGAAGTGTTTGATTTGATTCTAAATGAACCTAACATGGACCTTGTTTACAAGACCAAGATAGTGAAGAACATTCTTTTCTCTAAGAGTAGCTCAAACCAAAAGACCAATGTTTGCATGAAAACCATATGACCAAAAGATACCAAGAACATGTGTGGGGTCCAATTTGAGTTAATCTTGGTTAACGAATTACTTTTACCACATCCGCACTTCTTGATTAGGTTTTGAAACTAGATGTCCAATGTCCTAGTTCTCTTTCATCCCACAAAGTCCATTATGTGGAAATCTAGAAAAAATCAAGGCAAAAGTTTCCTAATGTTGACCTTAGGAGGAGAAAATTGAGATGAAATCCAAATGCTTAGAAGCCTCTAAGGATGAGAATCCCAAGGGAAAGCAATATCACCTGAATTTGTTCAAGGATATTTGCTTCTCCTAAAGGGTTTGAGATTTTATGCTCACGTTAAATGTTTGGTTTTTCAATATTTTTGAACAAGAAAAGTGTTTTGATTTCAAGAACAATCACAACCCTATAGATATGAAAGACAATATTTGTTTAGTCCCCACTTGGACAAGTCCAACTATGCCTACTTTCAGTGGATGGTTAGATGCTTGACCACACAGGCTCCCCCTTACAGTGCACTCGCTTCTCAAGTTAGTGAAGAATTAGTACCCATGAATCTCCCATGGCATACTTTCCATCTCTATTAAAAGCCGTAAAAGTGTGGGGTAGCTTCAAAACGACCGTTCTTGCACCAACAAATAGATAGAGATTTTGGCCTTTCTAAACAAGGGTTTTAATGTGGGAATATTGTTGCCCTTCTCATTAGAACCATCCTCATGATATTGGACTTTGTTCCAATAGCCACACTTATATCCTAGGTGGAAGTTGCTTGGCTTTAGCGTGTTCTCGGTTGGGTCATTCCCTTGGGTGATTAATTTTTCCCACAAGGAAGACCCTCTAAGATAACACAAAAGTGAGTAAACACATCCATAGTTTGATTGATCTTTGTTGAGAAGCAAAGAGAGATCACTTGTGATATGTTTCACTCACACTCGCAAGATTTGTTCAATTTTAGGATCAAAATTGAAGTGTGCAGGCAATCACTTACACAACTTAATATCACCAAAAGCCTTTTGATTCTCAAGATCAATGTGAGGCACAAGAGAAGCGCATACATCTTTTTGATGATATTATTTTGGGTAAGTGATTACAAAAAAGAAAGATGCACATGTTCATTTTAAATCCTCAAAGCAATGATTTGATTCCTTTTAAAGCACCAAAACAAAAGATGAAATTTTTTTGTTCAATTTTTAAACTTAAACAAAATCTAGTAAGTTTGCCTAAAGTTCTTTTTAAGCCCTTTATAGAAAAAATGAAAGCTTTTGTAGTGTTCTTTTTAGAATCCAAAAAGATGTAAGTTGGCCTAAAATAGAAAACAAAAGCATACAATTGAAACTCTAAGCATTTAAAAATGCTTTGTCAACTTCAAATTTAATGCTCAATTCTTCAACTCCAATCTATATGTGTTCTTTGATTCCAATGTGAGAGCAAAATCGCAGTTGTCTCCCAATGCCAACCTACAATGTTACAAAACAAACACAAACAAGTTTTAGGTATACATTGCAAAATTTATAGGAGTATGCACAAAGTTTTATATAAGACTGCCTAAAATCTTAGATTTTGTCATTCTTTTGGTGTTAAGATTTTTTTGAGACAAAACAGGGGAAACCAATAAGAATCCTTTTAGTCAAAGAAACTAATAGCAATTATCAACTACAATTGCAGCAATCAACGATATTAAAAGAATATAGAAAAAAAATTATTTTAAATGCTTTAATTGATAACATATGCACCTCCTCCAACTTGTTAAAATTTTCCAACAATAAATTCCATTCTTTGTTGTTGAAATATATCAATAAAGGTGCCTTCTCCTTCCAATTTAATGTTTGAATCAATATTAAATAGGCACTCCCTTACATGTGTGTCAAATCACTTAAATGCCTCTAAGGAATACACATCATCAAACTGTAAGAATATAGACAAGAAAATTAAATTGTATGACACAAAATCTTCAAGGAGATACGCATTAATGCACATCATAGACTTTAGACATTGCTTCAAAATCCTCCTGCAAAATAGTAAATGAGAAGTGATTTATAGTGCTACTTATAGGCAAAATTTTGGTGCCATTGTTTACACGTGAAAGAGAATAATTTATCTCTGAGCATTAATTTCCCAGCTTAGTAAAAAAATGCAGCTTCTCTACTTTAGCAATCAGGAGTTTCTTTATCAACAAAATATTACAAAGCCAAAAAATGTTACAGTGATGAAGCAAAATAAGATTCAAGTCAATACACTTTACTCAAATCAGCAATGCCATTCCTATCTACTTTTCATTGTTTGCTTAATACATTTCTCCCTTCATTTTCTCTGTGATTAATCTCTTCTTCCTAACAAGAATGGCATCATGTGATAGAGTACTCGGGTCTAGCCTAGGAAAAATACTATTACTGCCTTAGAACCCAAGTTGAGCTCAGAAACAATAGATGTATTTGTTATCAAACGTTTAATGTGTTAACAAAATAGATGTGTTAACGAATGTCGTATGTGTTAACAAACTGCGTGTTAATGAGACTGTGTTAACAAGACCGTGTTAATGAACGTATATGTGTTAACAAAACAACCTGTTGTGTTAACAAATTGTCTATGTTAACAAACTGTCTATGTTAAGGAATGCATATGTGTTAACAAACCAAACCATTGTGTTAAAAAGCTGCCCTCCTTCTAGCACCATTTTGTGGATGTTAAAATATGCAAAATGCTCAAAACTTCAACACATATTAACATGGGTAATCATTTAAAGCAAACCAAACCAAAACATCCTTATGAAATACTAAATCATGCTAAGTATGCAATCAAAGGAAACAAGGAAGCTAAATAAAACACACAATAACATGAATCAAACCATATCTCATAGTGGATTGGCGCTTCTTTGATGTGGAAAGAAGCCATTTCCCAATCCGTGATAAGCTCTTGGATGATATGATGAACAAGATTCAAATGCTTAAGATTGTGTATCAAGTTGTGGAGGATTAATATGATAGAGGAGACTTCTATTTATAACCAAGAAGGATGGAAGAATACAAAACATGGAGGATGTGGGACAAAACATGAGCCAATGACAATATGCCACTTGTCAAGATTTGAGAAGATGAAGGTTGTGCACATTTTGAACAATGTTCCAAAGAGGGGGAGGTTTGAAATTCAAAAGATGGCTTGTTGGAGGGAGAAGAAAGAGTCTTAAATTCCAAGTAGGAGAGATGTAAGAGACAATGTAAGAGGAGTTAATGCTATGTTGGAGGACAAGACATGTGGGAGGGAAAATTCAAATTTGAAGAATATTCCATCTTGATGCCCTTTTTGAATGAAATTAGATGAAATAATAAATCAAATAAATTGATTTATTGTGCAAGTTACAAAAGCTAGAGAAAAGAGGATTAGTGTTAGAAGTTAATCAAGATTTAATTAACTTTAGATAGAGATTAGGTGATTTAAAAATTTTGACTTAGATTTTAGGATTTAAATAAATCAAATGGGAGGAAATAATGGACATTAGCCATTTAATTAAATACATTTGATTTAATTAAATGAAGAAACTTTAGGAGATAATTAAATAAAATGATTTATTTAATTAAAGAGATAACCTTAGGAGATTAATCAAATAAACTTGATTTATTTAATTGATGGGTGAATATGATTTAATTAAATACGAGGAATGCATGATGCCAATTTTGCATGTCTACAGGAAACTTGACGTAAAATAATGAATAAGTTATCTATATTATTTCAAAAATATGTAAGAATAGAATCTGTAGCAAATTGAATTTAGTTTCTAAACTACTAGGTTTATTTAAAAAAGAAATCTATTTGGTAAAAATTTGAAATTTCAATGTAGTAGTACTTGAATTTCAATGAAAAAATAAGAAGTAGGTGTCTGTCTAACCACCTTAATTACAATAAAATGATAATATTTTTTTATAAGATTTTAGATATAAGTAGAGGACTCATGTCCTGATGTGATAATTAATTATGAATTTTTTATTACAAATTTTTAAAAATAAAAAACTTGTATGTCTGACCACCTTAACTTGGTCAAAACTTCATGAAATTCAATTTTTTTTAATCCTATAGTATGTGAAGCATAGAATGTGACACATGTTTTAGATTCAGAAAATGTGATACCATTTGAAAGCTATATATGTTTTTCAATCAGCCTATGAATCAAGACTTTAGTCGTAATTCAAATAGAAAATGAATAATAATTATTTATTAAATTCAAAGTAAACATAATTTATATTTATGGAAAGCTGAGAATGTCCTCTAAAAACCCTTTTTGTTTCATCAATTTTAGATAAAAAAAAGTTGTTAGCCACATACCCTACACATACCCATCATATCACCACTTTTTGGCCCATCATGATCCTGCACATACCCATAATAGAAATAATCCCTTAATACATGCATTTTTCTCCTTTCCATGTAATAGTTGTAGGATCATAGAATCCTCACTATTACATGTTTTACATTCATTGCAAATCATTCTCTTTATTGCAAGGAGCTCATTCTCATCATCCATCTCGGCTCATCCTCATCTTGCACTTAGTGGGGGTAAGAGGTTAGTTAATCTTGTCCTAGTTTTGGCACTTGATGTTGTCCCTTTGGCTAGTTTTCAGCTTCCATATATATTGACTAAGATTGGGATGCAAACGACCTACTATAGGTTGACTCACATGTGCCTTACTAGTCTTTTGCATTGTTTTCTTTTTCATGTTTCTCTATAGGAGTGAATTTGCATCCCCTTGCAAGTTCCCCTCTTACACTCTCCACCTTATAAAAATAAAATCTGACTAAGTAATTCCATGTCCTCATTCTGTACCCCATCCACTTGGTGCTTATATTAGTGTCGATGGGGGAATTTCTATTAGGGACACACGTGTGATGTGCAAATGTCTATGTGGCACACTACTGTCCTAATAGGATTCCTACCTCTGGAATCTATAGAGGCACTACATTCTCCATTGGTGACAAAATTTAATGCCCCTGTGCCTTCCTACTGACCTTTGAATGACTGTTTCCCTCTCGAAGCTTCTTCAAATGGCTATCTTTCACTTTCAATCCATCTTCTTGGAAATTCTTGATTTTCTACACACTAATTCAATCCTCTTCACATTCTCTACTCTTGCAACTTCAAGCTACTTGTTGCACTATTGGCTTCACAACTCCAACAATCACAACATTCACATCTACCACAGAAGTTGCAACCTGGTGTCTTACAAGAATGCTTTCAATGTTATTGTGGCTATGTTAACTCTACCATAGTTGTAGACTTGCATTCCTCTCTCATTGGAATTGAGTGCCTTTGGTTCAGGTTGGTAACACTTTCTCATTACTACATTTTTCTTTAATTTGAGTAGCATATTTCCTCTCATAGTGCTTGGTTTTATTTCCATTCCAACATTGTTTACTTTATCATATTTCTACATATCTATCTATTGAAAATTGAGGTGTTTATGTAGCTTAATACTTTGTAAAACTTTATGATTGTTGATCTAAATATGTATTCTTTGTTACAAATTCTTTGTGGGTGATTAATCTTATTAATTCATTTTACCATTTGTAGAATGGAGATATAAGTTTGTAGAAGAATTAGAAAGGATATTAGAAGATACATAACATATACCATGGAGAAACCCTTTTAGGAAAAAAACTCCACCAAGAATCAATGAATTATTTAATCTCAGAATAAGATTACAATAATTCCAACCCTTACTTGAGATGCTTCTTTTTCCTTCAACAAATCTTCTTCACAACCTGCAATAAAAGTTAATACCAAATCTCTTCAACTTGCTTGAGATAAATAGGAAATAATCAACCTTGTAAACTCCAAAGAGTTACAATTACAAAGCTCAATCCCTATCTGAAAAAAGCTACACCTATCTCTTGCAAGTAGATTTCTACCATGAAGAATAATGCCAAATCAACTCCTTCATCCATTTGGGCATCCCAAATTGAATTCAGAACTCAACCTTTATTCCAAAGATATCTTCAAAGATTATCCTCAAAGTTGGCACCCAAGAATGGGCCCACTTAACTTAGCGTTCTAAAATATCTTATCGTGCAAAAGTGTTAACTCCAAGAAGCCAACTTGGGTGCCCAAGGTGGGTCTAAATCAATCTCTATTAATTGAAACATATCTCTCCACCATTCATGCAAGAAAGATCATCCCATATTAACCAAAAGTAGTCACCTGTTATCTTTCATAAAACTCAAGTCGTTATTCATGCATCCCAAGTTAACTAAAGTCAAATAATATTCAACTAAAACTAATTGAAGATAACTGAACCATAACTGAACTGAATTGAATTGAACTAAACTGAACTAAATTGAACTAAATTGAATTGAATTGAACTAAACTAAACTAATCTAAACTTCATTCATGTAAACATCAATCCCTAACTTCTAGGATCTTTACATGCATTACAAAAGTCTTATCTTTTACTCCAAAAAATTAACTTAACTCAAGGTGGGTTCCACCTTCCATGTGGGTGCCACATGTGCCCCTATTATTTAGGAACTCATATTGGACACCATCACATGCACCTAACATTTAGAATTAATTACAAATGTCAATTAACATGATTATTTCATTCAATATTAATCTCTTTCTAATCCTACTGTTGGGGAACACTTTCCAAGGACTTGGGAGATACATGAAATAATGTTTAGGATTGCAATTAAATGGAATCTTATTTACAAAATTCTCCCACTTGACATTATACATTGCAATTATTCTAAACAAGGAATAATTATTATAAATCAAGTACAAGACTCAAGGACAATGGCCTTCCTGCACCAAGAGAACTTATCTGTAGGAACTGGTTTCGTAAGATAATCTGCAACATTAATCAAATTGTCAACTTCCTCAATTAATACCTTCCACTCTCAATCATTTCTCACATACATTGATACTGAACATCAACATGCTTAGTAAGAAAATGATACATAGTATTTTTTGGCTAAACAAATAGTGCTCTAACTATGAAATTCAAGTCTAACTTGCTTTTAATTAAAACAATACCTTTCCCAAGTCTCTATAACCAAACCACCTCTTTAGAGGCATGCGTAGCAGCTATGTACTCTACTTCTATGGTGGAAAAAGTGATTGTGGGCTGCCTCTTACTCATCCAACTAACCACAACTCTAAACAAAGTAAACACATAGCCACTTGTTGACCTCCAAATGTCTAAATCCCCTACCCAATCTAAATCAACAAAACCATGTATGTCCAATGATCTATGCATAATATCAATGCCATTATAACCATGATAAACCAAATAGTAATTAGAAGTACTTCATAAATATCTAAACACCCTCTTAACATAAGTCCAATGTTCTTTACCAGGGTTAGACATAAACTTACTAAGAAATCCCACTGCTTGGGCTATATTTGGTCTCGTATGTAAACCATTGCATACATTAAACTACCAATTGCACTAGCATATGGAATTTCAAACATTTCCTCATAATCAAAATCAGATTTAGGACTCATGTCTAAACTTAACTTCATTCCAACAAGTAAAGGAATATTAATTGGTTTACTATCCTGCATGTTAAACCATTTCAAAATAGTATCAACATAATTGTGCTGACTTAAGCAAAGATTTCTATTACCTCTATCTCTATTGATCTCCATACCAAGGATATATTTTTCAACCCCTAGATCTTTCATCTCAAATTTGCTCAAGAGTTGTGCTTTCAATTATTTGATCATTACCTTGCTATTACCAATAAACAACATGTCATCAACATACAAGATAATAATTAAAAGTTGACCATCAATAAATTTTATGTAAACACAATGATCTTCCTCACTCCTAACATAACCAATTTTCAATGCAAAAGCATCAAACATCTAGTACCACATTTTGGGTGACTGTTTCAATCCATATAAATATCTCTTTAACCTGCAAACCAATTCTTCTTTTCCTTTTACAACAAAACTATCAGGTTACTTCAAATAAATCTTATCATCAAGATTCCCATGTAAAAAGTATTTTTCACATCCATTTTCTCTATCTCAAAATGATAAGTAGCAACAATAGATAAAAAATCTAATAGAAGTTAATTTAGCAATGGGAGAGAAGATTTCATTAAAGTCAACTCCCTCTCTCTAGGAGTAGCCCTTGGCTACTAATCTAGCCTTGTACCTTTTGAGATTACCATTTTCTCCAATTTTCTTTTTAAAGATCTATTTACAACCAATGGTCTTTCTTCCTTTGGGAAAACTCTCAAGATCCCATGTGTCACAAGTTTCTTAGGATTCCATTTCCTCATGCATAGCTTGTGACCAAAGCTTGTGTTCATCTAAAGACAAAGCTTCCCTATAAGAACTAGGTTCATCATTAGTACTCATTAAAGAAAATATACAAAAAAAAAGGGTGGGATATACCAATCAACATGATTCCATTGTCTTGTGGATCTTCTCAAAGGGGTTTCTACTTGTTCCTCAATATGCTCATCTTGAGCATCTATCTCAAAAGAACTCTGTGAACTCTCCTCATCCAATCCATCCAATTGTTCTTCAACATATGCATCTTGTTGCTTCTCATTATTTATCTAAAAATGCACTATTCAAGAAGTATCATTTTCCTTTGGTTGTTCTTCTCTCGAATAAGCTCTAAATTACCTAAAAATCACATCTCTAGAAAAAGAAATATTTTGAGTTAGAGGATTCCAAAGCTTGTAACCTTTTACATTTTCACCATAACCTATGAATATGCATTTCTATGCTTTTGGATCCAACTCAGATCACTTCTCTTGAGGCACATGAACAAAACCTCACAACCAAAGATCCTTAAATTTGCAACACTAGGATTCCTACCTAACCACATTTCATAAGGAGTTTTATCTTCAATAGATGAAGTAGGGGATCTATTGATTAAATAACAAGTACTTACAGCCTCAGTCCAAAGGGACTGATCTAACTTAGCACTACTTAACATACTCCTAGCTATTTCCATTAAGGTTAGGTTCATCCTTTCTGCTACTCCATTTTGTTGAGGTGTATATGGAGTAGTTTTCCATCTCCCTATTCTTGTATGCTTACAATAATCATCAAATTCCCTAGAACAATATTCACCACCATTATCTAATATCAATACTTTTATCTTATGATTTGATTGTTTCTCAATCAAAGCCTTAAATTCCTTAAAATTATTAAACCCATTAGAATTTTTATGCATAAAATAAATCTAAGTGTATCTTGAGACATCATCAATAAATGTGACATACTATCTAGATTTTCTAATAGAGTCAATATCCACAGGGCCCATTACATTTGAATGAATAATCTTTAATAATCTTTTAGCTTTATTTGTTCCACAAGGAAATTTAGATCTAGATTGCTTTCCAAACACACAATGCTCACAAAAGTCATATTTTCCAATATTATAATTAGGAATACCATTAACCAATTTATTAGTAAGAATGGTCCTAAGACCTTTTTCACCAATGTGGCCCAATATATGGTGCCACAATATACATGTATTTTTAGCTTTAGTTACATTGGCTAAATTATTTACATTGGAGGTAATTAGCTAAAACAAAGTCCCAATTTGAGATCCTTTAGCAACCACCATATTCCCTTTCACCAATCTGCAACCACCTTTGTCAAATGTCACATGCATTCCACAATCATTGAAATTATCTAATACATAAAGTAGATTTCTAGCAAGTCCTAGAATATGTAAAACATCATTAAGGGTCTTAACCCTACCATCACTGAAACACAACTTTACCTCTCATTTTCCAACAACCTTTATTGTGTTGTTGCCTCCAACGAAGACATCCCCTCCATCATATGCAGTATACTTAGTGAACCGCTCTTTGTTAGGAGTCATATGATAGGAGCAACCTGAATCAATAAGCCAAGAGTTATCAACAACAATATTAAAAGAAATGACTAATGCATTATTAGTGTCATCTGTGGATTTCTCTGTAGAAGCATCAAAACTCTTTTTCTTGCTCTTACAATCCTTCTTAATATGTCTAGGTTTTCCACAATTCCAACACTTTACCTGACTCTTACCAGGGGTTTTAGACTATCCTTTGGACTTACCCTTTCCTTTCTTGTCTTCCTTAGATTCCTTTTCCTTAGGCCTACCTCTTACAAACAAGGCATATTGGGAGCCAGTTTTAGACTTCCTCCTCATCTCCTCTAATAGGAGAGTAGGAATTATATTGTCCATCTTTGGATCTTCACCTCTACCATTGATAGCAACAATTATATTTTCCCAAGACTTTGGTAAAGAACAAGGTAATAAAATGCATTTATCTTCATCTTCTAGTGTTACATCAACTGATGCTAACTGAATAAGAATTAAATTAAAATAATTTAAATTATTTTCAATAGAATCACCATCTTTCATTTTTAAAGAATACAACCGCCTTTTCAAATACAACTTATTAGTTAGACTTTTGGTTTGATAGATATCACCTATTCTCTTCCATATTTTATATGCAATATTTTCATCTAAAACATTCAAGAGAAAAACATTAGCAAGACATAATCTTATGGTTCCTCTTTCCTTCTTATCAAGCTTATCTCAATCCTCATTTGACATAGTTGTAGGTGACGTTGTCTGATTATTAACAACCAACCACTGATCTCTCTCTTCAAGGAGATCCTCCATTTTTAGTTTCCACATTTCATAATTAGATCCATTGAGCCTTTCAATATCTAAATGAGAATTCATTGTAACAAACTTATTTTCCAAAACTAGCAATAAAAAATAAAATAAAATCTCCCACTAAAACAAAAAAACCTTCAATCTTTTAAGAGAAAGGTGTCCCAATACTCTACCTAACCTCAACTCTAAACCAAATGTTGAAAATTGAGGTGTTTATGTAGCTTAAAAATTTATAAACCTTTATGATTTCTGATCTAAATATGTATTCTTTGTTACAAATTCTTTGTGGATGATTAATCCGATTAATTCATTTTACCATTTGTAGAATGGAGATAGAAGGTTTTAGAAGAATTAGACAGGATATTAAAGAAGATACACAACATATATTATAGAGAAACCCTTTCGGGAAAAAAAATCCAACAAAAATAAATGTATTATTTAATCTTAGAATAATATTACAATAATTCCAATACTTAATTGAGATGCTTCTTGTTCCTTTAACAAATCTTCTTCCCAACCTGCAATAAAAATTGATACCAACTCTCTTCAACTTGCTTGAGATAAATAGGCAATAATCAACCTTGTAAACTCCAAAGAGTTACAATTACAAATCTCAATCCCTATCTCACAAAATTTATTCCTATCTGTTGCAAGTAGAGTTCTACCATGAATAAAAATGTCAAATCAACTCCTTCATCCATTTGGGCATCCCAAAGCAAAGTCAAAAATCAATCTTTATTCTGAAGATATCTTCAAATCTTATCTTCAAAGTTGGTGCCCAAGAATGGGCCCACTTAACTCAACATTCTAAAATATCTTATCATGAAAAAGTGTTAACTCCAAGAATCCAACTTGGGCACCCAAGGTGGGCCCAAGTCAATCTCTATTAATTGAAACATATCTCTCCACCATTCATGCAAGAATGATCATACCTTGTTAACTGAAAGTAGTCACCTGATATCTATCATGCAACTCAAGTCATTAGTCATTCATTCCAAGTTAATTGAAGTCAACTAGCATTCAACTAAAACTATCTGAAGATAACTAAACCATAATTGAACTGAATTGAATTGAACTAAATTGAACTGAACTAAACTAAACTAAACTGAACTGATATTGAACTGAACTAAAATGAATTGAACTGAATTGAACTAATATGAATTGAATTGAATTGAACTTCATTCATGTAAATAGCAATCCCTAACTTCTAATATCTTTACATGCATTACAAAAGTGTTATCTTTTACTCCAAACAGTTAACTTAACTTAAGGTGGGTTCCACCTTCCATGTGGGTGCCCCATGTCCCCCTATTATTTAGGAACTCATAATGGATGCCCTCACATGCTCCTAACATTTAGAATTAATTACACATGCCAATTAACATGATTATTTCATTCAATATTAATCTCTTTCTAATCCTAGTGTTGGGGAACACTTTCCAAGGACTTGGGAGATACATGAAATAATGTTTAGGATTGCAATTAAATGGCATCCTATTTACAACATTCTCCCACTTGACATTATACATTGCAATTATTCTAAACAAGGAATAATTATTATAAATCAAGTAGAGAACTCAAGGCCAATGGCCTTCCTACACCAAGAGAACTTATCTGTAGAAACTGGTTTCGTAAGATAATTTGCAACATTAATTAAAGTGTCAACTTTCTCAATTAATACTTTCCCACTCTGAACCATTTCTCATAGAAATTGATACTGAACATCAACATGCTTAGTACAAGCATGATACATAGGATTTTTTCACTTCTTTATTATGTGTAGGTACGCATTCATGTGGAGCTTGTTGGTGAAATGGACCCTTCATGAGTTCATTTCCACCACCTTCATTCTTGTCATTCCATATCGTCTTTCTTGATATTTCCATCATTTTTTCATTTAGCATTTATGTTATTACTTTACATCTCGACACCTAAGTTGTTAGTAGGAATCCTATTATTTTCACTATCCTTTTTGACTTTTTGTCTGTACAGATTCCAGTGCACTTGTGAGACACCAATGTGTCATGCTCTCGTCTCTGATCTATGTTGCTATCCTCTAGAAGAGAGCTATCTAAGGTATAGTTTGGGTTTTGTAAAGCAATTTTTCCCTTAATCTTCTTTTGGTTTTTAGTTCTTATATATTTTTGGCTTCAGGATGAATCCGTGCTTAAAGCAAAAAGTTGTTTCGAAAGGTACGTAATGCGCCATGTGGTGGTTGCCTAGATTTTTTTTATTGTCTTCCTTTCGGAGCAACCCAATGCATGTGTCAGCTCACTAGGAATTTTCTATAGGGCTATTTTCATAAATATGAGATTCCCTGCTCGATTGACATGTCATCTCTTTGCTTTGGGAAAGTTATGCTTTTAAGGAGTGATCTCTTTGGATGCAGTTTGTCATAGCATGCTGGGTCTTTCTTGCTTTCGGGTTGGAAACTTCGAGTCGGTGCCGTCAATCTAAGTGATTGGTTGATCAGATTTTGCCAGGATGTTTTCTATGATCCAATTGTTTTCAGATTGTAGTCTTTGCTAAATATATAAAAGACATTAATGAGGTAGTTGGGAATTAATGATCAAGGATTTTCTTGTTCTAATCAAGATCTATGATCAAATCATGAGCTATCAAATGCAGGTATCTAGTAGTATTTCTTTTTGGAATGTTGGCAGTGGTGTTCTCTTTTTCCATCTATAAATAGGAGGTGGTGACACATAAAAAAAAGAGTTTTTCCAAAAGTTCTTTTAGTTTTCTTTAGTTTTTAGAGATATTTTCAAGAGATGAAAATTTTACAAAACACTACTATTCTCTGGCATGTTATATTTTTTTAACTCAAAATATCATCGGATTGGCATTCGACCTATTTTTTTAAGTTCATTTGATATTTAAGTACCATTCTATTTGGAAGAAATCTTTGAAACTATGCATATTATGGCCTTTGTCAAGTTCCTTCTTTATGTTTTTGTTCATGATAAAAACACTATGTTAAGCTTAATTTGATAGTTCAAGTAGTTGATTTTTATGCTGTAGGCTTCTATGATCTAATGATAATATTTAGAAATTGGATTATGTCTATTGAACTTCTCCATTTTCTTTAAGGGTTGTTGTTTTTCATATTATGCTGTAAAAAGAGAAAAGGGTTTCTACAATTTTTGGATATTTCTGTTAAATTTTGGAGCTTTTTATGCTTGATTGGACCTTAATGAGTGCTTCCCAGAAGGATATTTGAAAGATTGCATTGTGCTTGTACTTAGCCTTTGTTTCTCATTCTCTTCCCAACAATGAAGGGTTGTGGCATTCTATGTCTATTATATCATTCATAGGAAAAGAATTGAAGTTCAAATGTTGTAAAGGCTTTGGAACATCACCATTTTAAATGTTTTATATTTACATTTTCTTCTACCATTTCTCCCAACTCAAAAAAAAGATAGCTTTCTATAAATATCCTAGAGCTACTTAGTGAGGTGCAAATTGGTTCCCCACTCGTTGAATTTCCCATAAGGCTATCGAAGAGGTGCAAGCTTTGATGATCAATAGTTCTTTTTTTGGCACGCCTGGTGGGATTGAAAAACCTTGCCTGATTACAAGCTATATTTTCATGACATTCAAAGATTGGTTCTTCTAAAATGACTTCATCACAAGTAAGGGAGTTATCAATGGTTGAATTATCTTGTTTATTAATGATGGAATTCTCTTGTTCAATAATGTTTTCTTTAGGGGAAGAGAGGTAACTAAGGTTCTCATGGATCTTATTGTTTTGATCTTATTCTATCAAAGTTTCTTCTTCACCAATAGTAGAGATATTAGGAGAAGGTTTGATTTGATTGTTATGAGTGTCCATGATTTCATCCTTGTTTTCTAGGGTCTCATTCTCTTGCACCATAAATTCTATCCTAGTATGAGAGTTAAGAGGCATGATTATAAACTTCATTGCCAATAGGGGAGGCATCAAGGGAAGGAGAACTATCATTGCTATGCCTATGAATGATTGAATCTTTTTCTTCAAATAGATCTTTCCAAAGGTTAGGGACATTAGGAAGGAGAGATATAATGCTATAACTTTCAATCATTGGATCTTATAACACCAACATGTCTTCCTCACACATGTGATTTTCATGGTCATTCTCAATTGTATTCTCTTTCTCTAAAGCATTGCCATAAGTAGTAGAGGTGTTGGGAGAGTAATGTAAACTAAGTGGTGGCAATGATTTCATATTTTGTTGTTATAATATCTTCCCAAGGGGGATGAGGAGAAGGATAAGCAAGACCTTAATGATTCTCAATGATTACATCTTCTTTCACCAAGATACCGTCATCACTAGCAAGAGAGGTATCAAGAGAAAAGCAATTATGATTATCATGATTGTCTATGATTTCATCTTCATCTATCACATCATTCCCACAAATAGGATAGATATGAAGGGGTATAGGTTTAAGGCTAGCATCAACATCTTGCCTCTCTTGCACTAAGATACTCTCATAACTAGGGAATGTATTGAATGAATGACTAACATGCTTATTGACTAACTTTTTCTTTGAAAAATTGGAAAAGATAGATACCAACATTTTTGAAAAGTAATCTATGCAAAATTAAAATAGAAAGAGACTTAAAATATAATGTAAAGACCTAGAATGAAATGTGTAAGTGCAATTTTTAGATTTCAAACAAGGTAATTTTCTAATTACACTGTGCAATAATTTGAAAATGAAATGTTGTAAATGTAAATTTGGAATTAAACAATGCATAAAATGAACTGATTTAAGCTAGTTCTAGTGAATGTATGCATGTAATAGAAAAACAACCAACTGAAATAGATAACTAATGATAGCAAAAAGAAGTGCAGAAACAAGGTTTTCAATGTTGTAAAAAGCAATTTTCGGTATGATCTGGGACTAATTCGTCCAGAGGGGTGTATGAGTCCCAGTTAGGGTATTTCAAGCTTTCAAATGTCAAGAAATACACAACACATAAATCCCCAAAAAGGAGAAACAACCTATATAGGGACTAAATCACCTTGACTAGTGAATGAGTCTTGAATTAGGGTTTTTGCACCATTTTCAGGAAATT
This sequence comes from Sequoia sempervirens, assembly GCA_007258455.2. NCBI lineage: Eukaryota > Viridiplantae > Streptophyta > Pinopsida > Cupressales > Cupressaceae > Sequoia > Sequoia sempervirens. The sequence continues at coordinate 1,282,720,943 of VDFB02271358.1, read as the reverse complement.
CTATATGAATGTTGTGTTTTTTGGCTAGGATGATGTCTAGGCTGAGTATAAATGTAGACTTCAGATGAAGTTCAATGATGCAAGATGCAAAAATGAAACCTATATGCTCTTTCACTAATGCAAGATTTACCCTAGAATGCCAATTAACTAATGCAAACCCTAATGCAAAGTCAATGCAAGCTAGATCTAGGATTATGATGCACTCGAAATCATAAAAGAGGTGTTCAAATTGGGTTCAAAAAAATGTAGCAATGAAAAAATTATGCCCCACCTTTGAGGAATGGAGCACAAGGTTAGGGCTCCTATTTCACACTTGCTACACTCAAGGAAACCTTAGAGATATTAATTCAAAGATAGAAAGGGGGGAAATGATCTTACAATAAGGTATCCTAGGGATTTATTAGAGCTAATAAGAGGGTTCACCACTAAGCTAGGGCTTGGAAAGATAATGTTAGAATGAATATTATTCACCTTCTTCAGTTTACTTAGGCTTAATATTGCATTTTTATTTTTTGCATAAAGGATTAAATGCATAATCATGCGTAAGTTAAAAACTTAACTCACTAACATAAAAGAAATGTGAATGATATGCAAAGCCTAACTAGATGACCTAGAGAATGAAGCTAAAATAAATAATGACAAATTAAGAATGAAGAAAGGTGCACCTAGAGGAAAGATGTTATAAAAAAAACTCCAAAACCCTAAAACCCTGACTCTCAATGCTCACGGGGACTCATATGTCAGTTGTGGCGTAGGGGTCCTAAGTAGCTTCTAAAGAGCTAAAAATTTGGAATCTAGAGTTATAGACTGAGGAGAACAAAACCAAGAAACTGTTCCCTGAAACCCTAATTAGGACTCATACACCCAGATTGTCGCGAAGTGTCTCAGGAGTAGAATTTTGAACTAAAACTTTGCAAGCCTCTAAAGATCTAAGTTTTTGTGAGGCTTGACAACTTTTCATGACAAATTTGACAACATTTGCAACTATGTCATTTTGGTACTTTTGAAGGCTTCAAATCCTCTTTTCTTCAATCTATAAACCTGTAATCACACATTAAAGAGAGTAAAACTTGTTGATTGTTAGGAAATGGGGGTTTGCATTGGTCAAACCCCTTTTAGGTAATTAAACCAAATAATGAAATAAAAGCATGAAATATGAAATATGCGATGATGATACCTTGAACGATGTCTTTTAAATCTGCAATCTAACATGAAAGGGCCATGAAGGATGTGCATCTTGATCTTGAATATGAATATGAAACTATGCTTGCAAATGGATCTTCAATGCTACATCTCAACACTAGCTCAACAACATGCTTGATGCTTGATGATCTTGACTTCATGATAGATCTTGAATTTCTGCAACAACTGATGAAGAAATATGCCCTTGAATGCTTTTGGAATGCTCATGAATTCTCTTGTGAAGTCTTGTAAACTCTTGAAGGCTTTTGTAAACTCAATTTTCCTATAAGCCATGCTCTCTTGAAAGTCTTGGATGAAAATGAGTGAAATAACCTTGTATTTATACTTGTTTATGCTAAATTTTTTGAAATTACAACAATACAAGCCAACATCAGATCTAGGAGGATAAATCCCACCAATAATTTGAATTAAAATTAATTTTGGGCCACATGGAACTCATAGGCCACAAGTGGCGTATGAGTCCCATTAGGCTTAACTATGGGACACATTTTTCAAAAATGCTTAGAATGATGTAAAATCAAGATCGAGGCCCAAAAACTTAGGTGGGACTCATATGCACAAGATGGCATATGAGTTCGAGATCACTAAATCTGGGCCACACAACCTAAAAACACTTGAATTATGATTGGATTTTGATTTATGTCAGGATTATCCTCAAAAAGATGCATTAATTAAGGCTTGTGGATGCAAAATTTGGCCAATTAAAGCATAAAGAAGGCTTGTGAAAGGGTGGTACAACACTTAACAACACCCTAAATAAGGAATAATTAAGTTCATTTAGTTTACAAGGGCCCAAAACTTAATGTGAAGGTGCAAATAAATACACTTGACAACATTAAATTTAGGAAAAGTTGGGTCAATTTAGCTTAAAAGGGCCCTAAATCCAATGTGAATGTGGAAAACACATTACAACATTAGATCAAGGTGACATTAGGTCCATCTTAGTGTTAACCATTCCCAAATTAACCGTGAAAATGTAAGCGATGACATTTTTCTACACTGCACTTGTAATATTCCATAATTTATATTCCTAATTATATAATGCTAAGGTTTTGGCATATAATGAGTTGAAGAATTAAATAATGAGACAATAAGATTTGTAAAACGTCAAAGAATTCTTGTCATAATTAGGAATGCTCCATTTTTTCTAATATTCAAAATTATTTATTGTAAAATCTAAAATATTCTGTTATCTTCATAGTTAGTAAGAAAATTAATAAACAATCCTATTTTTTCTTTTAAATCTTCCCCCTTCAATATTGGAAGGCCACAATAAAGGCACCATTTGTATAGGTAAAACCAAGTTCCACATAATGATAAACTTACTGGAATATGCCGAATTGTCTGCCCCACACCCTATGTGGCAATCTTGCTGGAACAAACGGAAAGGTAAGCCACTACTAAATCAGCTGAGAGTCGTATTTATTTACAGTCTATCTTGTAATGCATAAGATCTAGTTGGAACATCTTTCTCTTGAACTGAGGATCAGTGCAGCCTTTTATGTTCCGTGGCTGTAAAATGAAATAATAAATACATGTTATTTATTTACAATTGTCAATATGTTAATTCTAAATTAATAAAAATAACTCACGAGGATCGTCGCCCAAATATATAATTTCTTGAAGGGAAGAAAAGTACTTTATACTCATCAAAAAGGAAAAAATGTTAGGCGTTCCCCCAGCAAAGAGTGCCTAGTTGCTATTCTGAGATTTATATATACTTTTGTTAATTATAATGGTTTTTAAAATACTAGAGAGCACTAATGCGGTTCAAACATGTAGAGAAACCTTTGTCCTTTTACACGTTCCGTAGTGATGACACACAGCAAGCTCGAACATTCAAGGGAACAATAAAACAACAAGTAGCTCAAAAAATAGATAATATAACCAATTTTCGATAGTGTAGTAGAATTCTAAAAGATGAACGTGCCATGTATGTGTTATCGAGAACCTAAACTGGAAAAAGTAATGTCTTGCTGCAGACTATGTGAGGCCCTTATACATTTCAAAACTGTCAATATTTATAAATTATATTTGATTTAAAATATAAAATTGAAAACTATATGCACTTTCACTAATGCAAAATTATAAAACCATAGAATGCAAATTAACTAATGCAAAATGAAATGCAATGTTAATGAAAGATAATTCTAGGATGATGATGGAATCAAAAATCATAAAATGTGATGTTTAAAGGTAAGGTTCATGAAAATTTGGACAAATATTTTGGTACTCTAATGCTCTCTAATACTTCTAGGGTTTTTCAGCTAAAAGGAGAGAGATGGGCAAAAATAAGCGATGTTTACATTCAAGATTAATGTAAAGAGGGATGAAATATGCGTAGATGCAATTTATAAATGCAATAAATTGATAAAAGGAATTAATTATTAATGTAAAACCTAGGAAATGCAAAGTAATGGAAAACACAACGTTGTATGCAAACATGTGATAAACGACCTAGAAAAGTAAAGAAAACTGAATAGAAGGATATGAAACATAATGTGTACACCTAGAGGTTGAAAAAGGATGGAATGAAGGTCTAGAATCCTTGAAAAATTGTTACAAAAGTCAACTTGCACACTTGTGCCAATCTGGGCGACTTAGTCCCAAATTTGGAAAAATTGCTCTAGGGTCTGTTTTAGCCAAATGGGTGCCTAAATCTACAAAAATCACTAAAAGGTTTGTATAGTGGGACTAATTCACCATTAGTGGTGGCTTAGTTAACTTCTATATTTTTTAAAATTCAAAAGGGGAAACGAAAGCCCTCGTTTTGCACTTTGATTCTCTACAGGTGTCTAGGTTAAAAAAGTTTGATTTTTCAGGCCTAGAAGTGAATTTTAATGGATATTTTAGCTTTGAAAGAAAGGATAGGTCCTAAAAAATTATTCAACCTAATCTTCAATGATCTTCAAACCCTAAAAATTCCTAAATTTGCAAACACACAAAGAGAGCATGAGAGAATATTGATTGTTAGGGCATGGGGGTTTGCCTTAGTCAAACCCCTTTTTAGGCAATTAAACCAAAATGAAGAAATGACACAATGATGTACGAAAGTAATGGAGTTAGTACCTTTCCATGATGATTGATCTTGACTTTCTACATCAATAGTTGAAGAATCTTCCCTTGAATGTTTTAGGAAGCTATCTTGATGACTTGGAATGATACAACCCTAACTCACTTGAATTGAGAACATGATGAGTGATGAATGAATAATGAATGTGTATGATTTAGGGTTAAAATAATTGTATTTATAGGAAATTCACCTTATACTCCTATTAATTTTATCCCCAAGGTTGACATGAAGGAAGAATAAACTTAAAATCCAAAGTTTCCTACTCAAACCTCGAAAATAGGCCAAATTGGACTAAGTCTCCATGCTAGGGGACTCAGTCCTACTAGGATGGGACTCATTCACCCAGATGGGAAACTTAGTCCTAGAGGAGCCCTTTTGATATTTGGAATGTTGGGGAATGATGAATTTTAGTGCTTATGTTGATTTCATCGGGTATTTGATCAAATTATTCCTTGGATTGCACAACATGGGACAATAGGGGCCTATTAATTATGATGTAAAGGTTAATTAGGATTTGGGCCACAAAATTCAATGTGAAAGTGTGATTAAACACACTTTACAACATTAAAATGAGGTCCACTTATCCTAGAAAGGCACAATATCTAATGTGAATGTGTAAGACACATTACAACACTAAATTAAAGTCAAGTTTAATTTACAAGCCTTCTAGATTGACATGATAATGCCTTTAAATACATTTTACATTGTTGAATTAAGGAAAAATATGTGCATTAGTATAGAAAATTGTGAAAATATTTTACAAAAATTTACAAGAACTTCACAAGACATTGTTAAATATAATTTATTAAGTTTGCAAGGGTCAAAGACCTAGTATGGATGTGTAAAATGCCTCGCAACACCAAATAAAGGCATCATTAAGTCCAATTTATTGTTAATTATTCCCATATCAAGAAAGTTATACACTTTTTGGCGACACAATTACCTTCAACTTCTACCTCCATGTGTCTCATGGGGAGTTTGATGGTGCCTGCTTTGCAGAAGGACAAGTGGCAGGTATTGACCTTCCTGTCTTTCCCACACTACCTCAAGTTGTTTTCTATGGTAAGGGGAAGGATCCCCATGGATTTTCCTCTATTTCTTGGCCTCCATGGCCTCTTAGTGCTCTCACCTCTTTGGTGGAGAATGGGAAGAGACCCACCACTGAGGTGCTTGTGTCTGCTAGAAAAGGTGATGCAATGATTTAATTTTTGATAATATGAGTTTCCAAGTTCCAACTCAGCTCTGTGTAGAGTTGTCTTTGACCAAATTTTGCATTGCCAATGCCTCTATGTATTCCTTCATGTGATACGGTGATAATAAATTTTAAAGCTAAAATTTAGACTTCAGTAATGTGTTGATGTTCAATTATTTGTATTATTTATTATATCATTTGAATAAAAAGTCTGGTAGTGGTTTCAACTTCTAGATACACTTTAAAGGATTGCTGATGTTCATTGTTGTATATGCTACTAATACTATTGTTAATATGTTATTAATATAATAATAATTGAGGTGAGTGATGAATCATCGAGCACATGCTCAAGTTTTAATTTTAACACAATTAAAATATGAACTATGAGGTGATTTTAATTCTAGGCATCCATAATCTTAATGAAATTGCATTACAATTCACACATCACTACTCAATCTCCATGAATACTTAGCATATCCACTAAACATTTATATGAATTGATGTCGTGGATTATCTATTATTGGAATTGGAATGATGAATTTTTGGTTAGTTTCATTGCTATGGTTACTATCACTCAAAATCGTGGTTTTGGTGCTTTTCCTAACCTTAGTTGCTAGCCCTTAGAGTTTTATAACCTTGTCATGGAGCTCTAAATTTTCATAACTCCCGGATTCCTTGACATGTTTGATGGTCCACTTTGTTGAGTTGCAAGTCTTTCTTGGTCATCTTTCTAGTCGGTGGGTCAGAGGTTTAGAAAACTTCAAAACTTTAGACTTTGGTTCTAAGGTTCCAAGTTTCAATGACCACACGCCATTATGGACTTATCTTGCCTTAATCTTTCAAAAGCGATGTCATTTTCTACCTCATTGAATACTATGTATGAACTAATGTAAAATATAAAATATAAAAATATCACAATTTCATGGAATACAACAAAAAATATCATCAACTACAGTTTGACTTTGGAATATGATTCACGAAGTGCAATATAAAATAAAATATCATGAAGTGCAATGATTCACAATTTCATTGAATACAATATAAAATATAATCAACTACAATATGGAACAATGAAATATGATCTTGGGATCCATGAAGTAAAATATAAATACCTAGAAGCTACTAATTCTCTTGAATATCTTCCATTTCCCAAGCAGAATCAAAGTCCTCAAACTAATGTTCATCATCAGATAAAGTAAAAGAGTTGTCTTGAATTTGATTCCAAGTCCACTCTTCATTTTCTTCGGCATGTGTCTCAAATTCAACATTCATTGTGTCATTGTTTTCAATGTCATATGTCTAAGTCCCATTGCTATTGCTAGTGCCACCAGTACCAGCCTTTGGAATTGCAGTGTTGCACAACCTGGTCCCTCTTATTTCACATGTAGATCTCTTTGCAAGTGTCATTTCAAAAGGAAAATTTGACATTGTATATAGTTCTTTTCATCCTCAAGCAATTTTCCAAATTATTGTCTAGTTTTTTTCTTAACTTTTATTTCAAAAACCCCAATGTACTAAAAACTCTCTCATCCTCCACCGACCCCAATATCATTGTTTGATATAAATCAGCAAGTTTGAAATATTATGATATCGAACCATGCAATATTTAATTCTGACCTAAGCTTGTCCAAACCTTTTTTATTGATCCCAGTTAAAAGGCCTTGCCCTTGCCCATGGATTTATACTAGTCCTTCATAGCTATTGCAAAATTCTTGCACTATTTTCTAAGCTTAGCTTCATCTAAAATTTCTTCTATTTTCTACTCATTACATGTTATAGTTTTCAAAAATTGTTCGATCAAGATTTTCACCTGAGCATGAAAATATTTTGGGTTATCTCATTTTTCCCAAAATTGAGGATACACAATACTCATGGCTTCAAGTATTTCATATTGAGGGAATATTTCATGAATCTCTGAGGAAACATATTTTGCAATTTCCTTCAAATTATTACCAAAATATTTAACAATTCCTTTAAAATCTTCCTCATTAATAGCTACTTCTCTGCTAGAGCACTTGACTATCTTACATTGGTACATTTGTATCTCATATCCATGCACCTAGATACATAAGTACCCACTTGCATTAAACTATAAATAATTATCAGGATTATTCAAATCAGTAATTTTCTGCCACATGAAATAATTTGTGCCATCTTGTGTTAGATCTAGATATAGATGATCGAGGGCCAAGCATGTATGTTTATGTAGATTGGAATATTCATTAATATACATAGTTCTATCTTGGGCTTTCTTCACAAGCTAAATTAATTAGGTGGGCCATGTAGTGAAGGCCAAGCATGCATGGTACACATGTAGTTTGCAACTTTGTGCAAACACCAGTCCTTTGATCTTGCATCACTGCAACTCCATTAGCTCCTATACACACCAACTTTTTCACAAATTTCAACTCATCCATACCTCCAATTTCATTCAAATATTTCTTGACTAGTTCAAATATATTTTTAGATGTTGAATTTTCCTTCATTTTATGAACATAGAGAAGATGAGCTTGGTGAGCATGTTGTTGTACAGTATACAAATGCATACAGACCCAAGAGGTATTGTCTACCACAGTAACTTCATCTGAAGATAATGCAATGAAATTTGACTCTTTTAATTTATACTTTAAATTTTCTTTTCCATTGCAACAAGATAGTTTTCCCATTCCCATCCAACATTTACTAACCAATGTGAGTAGGGATAGTGAGGAACATTCAAATAATATAATAAACTAAAATATTCTAGGTAGTCGGTCATAGGACGCTCTCTAGACAAAATATGAAAAACAACACTCATCTAAACAATGTTTGATAGATTTGTTTTTTCCAGTACTTTTCCAAATTGATCCTTAAGTGTACCTTTACATACAACAATGTTCAACATTCTTTTTCATGGTCTTCATAATCCATGACATACCTAACATGAAGACATTTTTCCTTTGATTTCCATGGTATGACTGATTCTTCCTTTCTGTCTATGATTTTTTTCCATAAACTTTATCGTTATGTTTTTCTATACTGTCAATCTTTAGCTGCAATGTATTGGCTCTTCCACATTTCCAACTACAAATCTTACATTTGGCTAATGTTTCCTTTTCAATATTGTTTGCATTGCTAATCCCCACTGGTACCATGAATGGGTACTTTGACAACCAACCAAGTTAAAAAATCATTGTCATTTCCCACTCGTGCCCCCTTTTTGGTTTATTTTTCCTTTTCTTGCTACTAACCTCATCATCCTCATCCAAGTCAATTATCTCATTCTGGCTAACCAAGCCCAGGGTATCCCTTGAAACATCTTCTGCAGTATTGCCATCCTGATTTGATACATTTTGATTTAAATCAATGACAATCTCAACTTGACCTTCTGGTGGTGGTGAGGTATTGTGAATGCTACCAATATTTGGTGGAAGACTTGATGATGTAGCTCCATCTTGACCCAATGGATCAAAGGCTTTGGAAATTTGAAAGTAAGACTATATGATACATCTAAGTTGTTGGAATTTTGATGACCTCCTAGTATCTTCACCACCCTGAGGAGTCGTAGGAGTGGCATGAGTCTCTTCACTACCCTAAGGAACGACATGAGCCTTACCCTTGCTACTCGAGTCACTCAACATATTGATCTCTGATTCGCTCGACATATTCATCTCACTTCGAATAAAAATTGGAAAAAGTATCTTCTTGTTTAAGGAAAGAGAATGATAATATAGATCCCATTCCTGACTCAATATCATCTTTAATATTGAAGCAAGAATGGAAAAGAGATAAAGAAAACTTATTATCATAACTAATAACACTATGAATAAGAAGTAAATTATAAATATATACGTTTAGGAAAAATTAAGAATTATTCTTTACTATTGAATTCATCCAATTAGAGAGATAGAAATTTCAATTTCTAAGGATATTTTCATTTCCTCCTCTACTTTACCATACTCCAATAAGATGAGAATGATCTATTAATCTAATATGAAAATGAACTTATAATTTATTCTATGGCCAAATCAAACAAGAACCATAATATGCATAAGGAATTTATTAGGCAGATTTGGTATTTAAATACAATTTAAAATGGATGAAATATAATAGTAAAAGATGAAAGTTAAAATAAAATTAGAATTTTGTTAAACTAGTTAAGAAACAAATCAAGAGAATAAATTTTGTGGGAAATAAAAATATCAAACCAAAAAATTGAGCATAAATAAAATCGTTAGTATCTTTTAGAATATACAAACAATTACCAATTCTTGATTTATATTGATTTTTTTTAATTTAAGATGTAAGGCTACTATTATTATTATTTAGAGAAACTATCTTAAACAGTATGAGAATAAATCTAACATATGAAATCACACACAATACGAATGGAAGATTAGCATAGATGGCAGATAATTTTTTTTATGAAGCATTGATTTTTATTAAATTTTATAAATATGTTGATTGTTTATATTTAGGTACCATTTAAATGAGACTGGTAGAGATATCTCTACACCACTAGTATTAGTTATTTATATATCCAAATTGAGACTATGAATTATATATTTTTGTAGGGTTGCTATATGCAATTGATAAACCATGAACAAATTTTTTGTTTTTAATTCATTATTGCTACATATTATAGTTTATAATATTATGTGATCACTCATAATGACTATTGCATAAGATAATTTATTTTTTATAGTAACAAGTGTTTTTTTCACAAACCCAACCTCATGTATGGATTTCACATAATTTTTGAAAATTTTCTAAAGTAAAGTAGCTATTTATAACCAAAATTCTATTGATGAACATAATTTGATCCCAAAGGGCTAGTGTACATGGTTAAAATAACACTAAATTGAGATGAAAATGACTCTAATATTTTTTATCAGAAAAATTCATTAGTGTGATACATATTGTATGCAAACTATTACTCAATGAGATTTTTTAATTTTTTTTATGAGGATGTGTTAATATGGATGCTATATTTGGCATGGTATGGATGTTTTATTTGGCATGGATATGTTAACAAGAAGATTACAATGCTATTTTTTTTAAGATCGTCTTTGTTTAAGAGATAAAATATAAGTAAGATAGTAATTGTGTCAAACACAATTCACAATCCTTCTCCATTATTTCTCCCTAAGTTTATTCTCATTATACAAAAGTGATATTTTGATTGAATATTTATCCTATGTTATTTTACTTATATATAGATAATTGTCTATGTAACAAAAAAAAGTTAACAAGATATAATAGAGTGGATTGTATATAAAATTGTAAAATTATATCAACAATGAGGATACTCAATCTAAGAAAAACATATATTTTAAAGTTGTGTAATTTTTTTGTTATATTTATTTTCCTATTTAAAATATTTAATTACTATGAAATGGAGTTGATAATTAAAACTAAAAAAAACATATTTCGTTTCTTCATAAATAGGAATCAAGAATTAAATTTTCAAAGGTCAAATACTCCTACTTAGTATCTTTAATGTATGAAATTTGTCTCTAATACAAGGAATAATAGATTCCCTTAAGAGCATTTTCACTAATTGCACTAGGATGAACCAACATCATTAAGCCTACAAAAACTTGTGTTGATTATATTTTATTTATAAATTTAATTTCAAATGAAAAAATAAAAATAACTTATTAAAAACTTAAAAAATACAAACTATTAAAGAAATCAATTAATAGAAAAATAACTAAACTTTTGACTAATAGAAATAAAAATTACAGGCCATAAGGAGGAAGCCAGTGATGGGGACACAGGAACATTACATGAATATCCTCAAATCATGCTATTGTCTAGTTTAGAAATGCAACTAAAATTATGGCCAAGCACAAGAAATTCCCTTTACCAAAAGCAAATTAAAATTCTAACAGGAGAGTGTGGGATGCATGTGTTGTCGGTAAGATAAATCATTAACATATGTTTGTGAGGCCCTTATTCATTTAACGGCTGTCGTGGCCTTTCAATTAATATTAAAAAAATCGAAACTTGACCTGTATATTCAAAGAATCCAAGGATTAGAATCCTTTAATCTGAGGGTCGTCAGTATCTTCAAATAAATAATCATTGAATAAATTAATTAATATTAATGGTAAAATAGTGTTGATAAACCTTTTTTTTCTTAAGAATTTATTCATAAAAAATTACATAAAATATGGAAACAGTATTGGAAATGGAATCTCAATTAAAAAATTGTAGTGGTAATATGATTACGAAAATAGAGCTGATTATGAAGATTTTTGTTCCAATAAAAAATATATCAAATTTACAAGACTAAATTATAATCTTTTATTCTATATTCTTTATAACAATAATATTTTTTTTCGTTTCCTAATAATTTATAAATTTAATACTGTTTTTCATTTAAAAAAAACAGGTAAAAAGACAAAACGAGGGCTTAAATGGAGAGTACTTCTTGTTCAATTCTTTCATAATAAAAAATGTTCCTGGCATGTGTTATTGCCGGTGCCTTTGCAAAGAATCCTGAGCCAAACAAGTCTATATATACTCCGCCGGAGTATACAGAAATACAACTGCTGTCTTTGCTATCGTTGCTAATATATCTGATTAGAGTTTCTGCTTATTTCTGTTAAGATGAAGCCTGGTCTTGCATTCATTGTTTCTGTGTCCTTCCTTTCTTGGGTTATTCTACTTTGTGATGCTCGGCCAATTAAGATACCCAATCCAGCAGTCCTAATACCTTCACCAGCCATCGCTCCAATCATTTCTGTGGCCTCCGCTGGTAACCAGAGTGAGACAGAAAGCTATAAGGATTTCAGAGGAAATCGACATGTTGGACTTCCGAGAAGTGAGAACATAAAATATGGTGGTTGCAAAAAAAATGAGAATGATGTTGCTGCAGCACCACCCACGGTGAATCATGATATTTTTGTCACTTGCAATTTTTTTATGAGGAAAATTCATAAGTGTGACATTTATTGTATGCAAATTAATACTCAACGATGTAGGAGCATCCTGGGTCAAAGACGATCAACATAAAAAAAAAAAAACAAAAAAAATGATTCGGTTTCATCATTTTGATTTTTCTTTCTTTTCTCTTTAGGTAATTCTATCATTTTTCTCGAAGGTTGGTTGTCAAAATGTTACACATCAAATTGAAAAGTCTGAGCAAGCTTTTTAGTATTTGATGGATTTACTACAACAGTTCCATCATTTTGACTAATCATAGGAGGCATATGATTTTCAATCATCGTTTATAAAAAAATTCAATTCATTTAATTGATTATGCGATTGAAGGGAAGGTGCATATGAAAAAGGAAACAATAAAAAGAAGAAAGGTCTGAATGAGAATGTGAAGGGGCATCTTTGACACTACATCTTCATCATTCCCTCAAGAGAGTATTCCACTCAAATTTCCACCACTCCCCCCTTGCCATCAATATCCACATCATCTCTTGGTTTAGGGCTTCCCTCTTTACTGAATATCAATCAATAAAATCAAATGAACCCTCCAATTGCTAATCAAAATATCTTGTCATCAACATTGCAACAACAGATGAAAACCATCCCGATAATGCAAGCTACCACCATCATATCATTAACCATCCCCTAGGTATCTCAAAACATGGTCTCTCAAGGACCAAGCGTATCAATCACACCATCCACCACCCAAATCCCAATCATCAATACAACGATGCCTCTCACCACAACAAAAACACTGTACCAAATCCACCACCACCACCACCACCACCACTTCCACCACCAAACAAAAATACATCAAGCCAATATAACATTGCATTACAAGATGCTCTGAAACAATCTGCCTATCAAAAGGCACTTCAACAAATCAAAATACGACAAGTTGCACAACTTGCTGCTCAACAAGCACAAACACAATTAGCTGCACAACAAGCCACCCAAGTCGCACAAGCCGCTCTAGTAGAACAACAAGCGAGACAAGCACAACAAGCACAAAAGGATACTCAAGATCAAGCCCTATTACAACAACAACAAGCTGCCCAAGCACAAACACAAGCCAAAGCACAGGCACAAGTGCAAGTTCGAGCCCAGTACCAGGCTCAATAGGCACATGCATAAGCACAAGCATAGTACCTCACACAACAACAAACAACTCAACAACAAGCATACCAACAAGTGTTGAAACAATAACAAGAGCAGCAATAAGCAATCCAACAACAAGCATTGTTGGTGCAACAACAACAACAAGCTCAACAGGAAGCACTACTAGCGCAACAACAATAGGATAAAAAACAAGTGTTGTTGATACAAAAACAAGTGTTGTTGATACAAAAACAAGTGTTGTTGATACAAAAACAAGTGTTTTTGATACAAAAACAAGTACAAGCATACTTGGCACAATAGAATGTACAAGCACCATCCATCAACATACCAACCAATCCACCCATCCCTCCAATAGGTGAACCATCACAAAACACCTTCATCCCACCCCTAGATCCACAAAATGATGTAGCAACATAGATCAAGTTACTCTCACAACAAGTACTTGATCTTCAATCAGGGAGAACCAGAAAAACACCCAACAACTTGTGTTCCTATCCATTTGATAGGAGCCTTGTAATGAAACCTTTCCAAAAGGGATTTGAGATCCCCAAATTTGATAAATATCATGGGATAGGAAACCCTGAAGATCACATCAGGGAATTCCAAGTTCATTGCATGGAAGTCGCATATGACGATACCTATCTAATGCGGCTATTTCCTAAAAGTTTAGCTTGCCATGCCATGGAGTGGTTCTCTTGCCTTCCTCCTAGAATCAAGAAGCTCCAAGAGATTATGGATGCATTCGTCAAAAATTATGCATTTAATATCGGTATGAATGTTAGTCTCGAGGAACTATCAACTCTTAAACAAGGAAAGAACAAATCATTTGCTTCCTTCCTACAATGATGTAAATGCAACGCTAATAGGAGAAAATGGGCCATGCCAGAAGAAGAAAAAGTTTGCACAATCATCTCCAACCTTGACAGAGCCTTAGACTTCAACCTCAAGGTGAAAGGGATCACCACATATGATCAATTGATCCTTAAGGTGCTTAACATTGAATGAGCCCTTATTTCACAAGGAGGGACACCCACATATCTAGAACAACAAAATAATCACCCATCCAATAGCTATAACGAGAAACCTCACACATGGCTAAGGAATAGAAATGTCACAAACAATGGTGTGGTTGATGCTAAGGTCATGATTAGTGCTCTAAGACAAAACAAGCAAACCTACCAACAACCGTAGAACAATGATCAAAACAACATTTAAACCAACACAGTATCACAACACAAACCAAACAACAATCAAGTTAATAACCTAAATAATCAAGGGGGACCACCCCTACGAAAAAATCCCATCAAGCAGAAGTACATGACCTATGGAGAACCACTCGAGGTCATCATGAAGAAATTGATAAACGAAAACCTCATCAAGGCTCCCACTTATGAGAATTACCAAGAACCAAAAGTGAAACCACCCTGGTATAGCGAAAACCAAGTCTGTGACTTTCAAAAAATAAAAGGGCACACCACTAACAGTTGCATGACATTAAAAAACCTAATCCAGGACCTCATTGATCAAAAAATCATAAATGTGGAGTAGCCATCTGGAAACTAGAATCTCAAAATATACACGAATCCGATGCCTAATCACAAAAATAAAGGGAACAACAATAATGATGAGGGGAAGGGAACATTCAAAAGTGTCAACCATGTATACGACCATGTCGTTGCATCCCTAGACTAGTATTGATCTGTTATCACCATCAAGGAAGCCCATTCTGATTGTGGAGTCACCACAAGAGGTGGGATAATCACCATCGCAGGGTCATCTCAGCTCCCTAGAGCACCCACTTCCAAGCCAAGATCCATTCCTAGTGGTTATAATGTCATTGATCAATTGAAAAGAACCCTAGTTCATATCTCCATCATGGAGTTACTGAAGATATCATCGGCCCATAAAAAGATCCTCGAGGAAGCATTAGCCTCATCCAATTTCTCCGCGGATCTTGATACCGAACAATTCCAAGCTATGATCAGAAATATCATTACACCAAATCTTCTCACATTCTCCGATCAAGACTTCCCCACCCAACCATCTCACAATCATGCACTCCATTTGGAGGTCCTGGTATATAAGAACAAATTCAAGAGGGTTTTGGTGGATGGAGGTGCATGTTTAAATATTTGTTCCCTTAAGCTAATAAAGAATCTGGGAATCTGTGAGGATACCATAGACAAAGGCAAAGGTATCACAATCAAGCCATACAATGATCAAGAGAGAGTGTCTCAAGGCACTATCCAACTCCCCATCTAAGTTGGGTTAACAATAATGGAAACCACCTACCAGGTCCTCGACCTTGATTTTCCTTACAACATTCTCTTGGGACGTCCTATATCCATGGGATGCAAGTAGTGGAATCAACTTTCTACCACTGTGTAAAATTCACATACCAAGGCTAGGAGGTCACTATACATGGGGATCCCAAACTATTCTCTTACTGCAAGAGCCTAGAGGCCATTTATTATAAAATCCCCAAGTACGAAAGAATGATGAAGGCCCATCTACCCCATACATTGACCTAGCTACTCTCACCTCCACTTTTGTGACAAAGACACCCACCATCCCCGTCATCTCTGACATCAAGGTTATTATCCAGGATAATGGATGTGGGCACTATACAATCCCAAATAATTCCTTCATGGTAGGAGAGTTACCACAATCTCTTAGGTTATGGGGATGACTACAATCAAAGGACACTTCATCATCGCAAACATTCACAGCAGGCTCTTCCATCTTCTGAAGTTGGGGAGATATAGGCAGGGAGATAATAGAAGATGACCCATCTCATTTCCTCTATCAAGATAATAGACCAACATCCAATCTACCTATGGATGATAGCAGTAAGGGTTTAAAAATGATGCTCGCCATGGGTTATGATAGAAACAAAAAGCTTGGAAAAAATGACAACGGGCTTCTAATACCTATTATTCCTGAGATGCGACTAAAAAATATTGGCCTCGAATGTACCCCTCTAAGTATAACCATACATGGCTGAAATCCCCCAGTGAAAAAGGTCAAAAATCCTTAGAAAATGACAGTTGCCCTACAATTATCTGTATCCACTAGCCTACCCTTAGATAATTTCACATTCAACATAACCGATGTCTGCAATAGTAGTGATGAGGAAGATGCCATAACTGATTTTCCTAGGCTCTTCGAGAACTCCTCTATCCTCATGCTTAGTACCATGTCTTTTGAGACAAATGACCATCAAAACCATGAAATCTATCTAGTCTACCCACAACTCATCGATTATGACCAATGAGGACCACCAATTCTTGACACATTGTAAAATGATGAGGCACTCTCAGAATTCATGGGACTGTGGGATAATATTGCATGTGGGGATCATAAAGAAGGATTCATCATTGAGCTGGAAACACATGCATACTATGGGGAAACGATTGAATCCCTTAGTCACAAAAATGAAAAATTGAGAATAATCTCTAGGTCCTTGAGTGAAAACCACACTATGAAAACCTCTTTGAGGCACTCGAGGATGGGGGATTCAATCTTGCTCTCAGAGCCCTCCATCAAGAAAAATTAGCGGTCCTAGCTGAAAAATGCAATCCGATTAACTTGGGAATAGAGGAGACTCCACACATCACATTCTATGCAGAGTCATTACTATCAGAAGAACAAGAGCTCCTAGCAGCCTTCTTGAGAGAGAGAGATGGGTTAATTTTGCATGGACCTATGCCGGCATGCCTAGGCTCGATCCAGAGATTATGGTCCAGCACCTAGCAGTCTACTCTGAAGCAAAGACTGTTAGACAAAAAATTAGGAAAATTCATCCTTAGATTGCTTTGTTAGTGAAGATGGAATTAAAGAAGCCACTTGATGTAGGATTTATATGACCAATCGACTACCCAGAGTGGGTGTCAAATCTGGTTCTTGTTTCAAAACCTGATGGGGGCATCTAAATTTGTAGAAATTTTAGAGATGTAAAAAAAGCATGTTCGAAAGATGATTTCCCATTTCCTAACATTGAAATGATAGTGGACATGGCAATAGGACATGAAATGCTTTCTCTAATGGACAGTTTCTCTAGGTACAACCAAATAATGAATGCTAAAGATGACCAACACAAAATGGCTTTCATTTGTCCATGAGGGACCTACTGTTGGAACATGATGCCATTTGGCCTAAAGAATGCTGGGGATACCTACCAGAGAGCCATGATGTTAATCTTCCATCACATGATCCACAAGACTATCAAAGATTACGTTGATGACATACTAGCAAAATCCAGAAAGAGGAGAGGTCACATAGCAACCTTGAGCACTATTTTCAATAGGTTGGAGGAATACAATGTCTACTTAAATCCAAAGAAGTGTGTCTTCAGCGTACGATGATGAAAGCTACTAGGATACATAGTTTCAATGAGGGGTATTGAAATAAATCCTACCAAGGTAAAAGTAATCCTTGAGATGGAGGTGCCACCTCCAAGGTAGGCTTCAGTCTATTCATAGATTCATAACACAACTAGCAGACAAGCAAAACCCATATTCTCACCTACTTCGAAAGGGAGTAGCATACAAATGGGATGACATGTTTGAGGAACCCTTCAACAAAATCAAAGAATATTTGCTCACACCTCTGGTCCTCATGCCATCGATCCCAAGAAAGCCACTAATCCTTTATGTGTTAGCAACAACAATAGCCCTTGGTGCTCTCCTAGCTCAACATGATGAAAATGGGACAAAGAGGGCCATCTATTACATCGGCTATACAATGGTCGGGCATGAGTTAAAATACTCATTCATCAAAAAATCATGTCTAGCAGTAGTGTTTGCTTCACAAAAATTTAGACACTACATGTTGGCACATAAAATCAAACTCATCACCAAAATCAACCCCCTAAAATACCTACTATCAAAGGCAATGCTCACAGGAAGGATGGCCAAGTGGGTCATGATTCTATCTGAATACGACATCAAGTACATGGAATGAAAAGCAATCAAATGCCAAGTGATTGCAGATTAGCTTGTAGAAGCACCCATGTATTTAGACAATCCACTCATATTAGAGTTTCCAGATGAATCCATCTTCAATCTCAGCATAATCGACCACTAGAAACTCTACTTTGTTGGTTCCGACACACAACATGGATCAAGAGTTGGTGTCTTCTTCATCACCCCACAGGGGGACTGTATACCTAGATCCTACAAATTGGAATTCCCCTGCACTAGCAACATTGTAGAGTATGAGGCATTAACCATAGGTCTCAAAATAGTAGTGCAGTGGCACATCATGGCCCTCAAGTTATATGGAGACTCCTAGCTGATAATCAATCAAGTGAATGATGAGTACCAAACAAAGGATGATAAACTGAATCCATACAAAAAGTTGGTAGAGAGCCTCAAAGAATCATTCATTGATATCACATTTGAGCAGATTCCTAGAGCCAACAATAGAGCAGCAGAAACCATGGCGACAATTGGATCCCTCCAGGACATCCCTTGCAATGCTCCGAGACATGAATTCTTGGTAGAATAGCTTCTCATACCCGCATTTGAGGTACCAGAGTCATAATTTGTGTGTGAAATCATTGGTCTCGGTGATCCCTGGTACCATGAAATTTATACCTACCTACGAATAGGTGTCCTACTTGCTAACTTACCCTCAAGCCTAAAAAGAACCTTTGTCAAGAAAGCATCCCGGTTTGTCATCCTAGGAAATACCCTTTACCATAGGAGCATAGAAGGAACCCTACTACACTGTTTAAATGTTGAGGAGGCATTGATCACTTTAACTGAGGTGCATAATGGTATTTGTGGTCCACACTCGAGTGGAATGACCTTGGGCAAGAAATTTCTGAGGATTGGATATTATTGGCCTACAATGGAAAGAGAAGCACATGACTACGTCAAAAGATGCCTACAATGTCAACAACATGGGGACCTCATCCATGGTCCAACTCAAGAGCTCCATCCCATTGTCACACCATGGCCTTTTTCGCAGTGGGGACTCAATCTCATTGGAAAAATAACCCCCACCTCATCTAGTGGCCACAAGTTTATCATAACCACCATTGAGTACTTTACCAGGTGGGTGGAAGCCATCTCCATGACATACATAATTGGAAAGCAGATATCAAAGTTCATCCTAAACTACTTAATATGCCAATACAATGTTCCCCAAGCTATTATCTTAGATAATGGGACACCTTTCAAGAATCAGGATGTTCATGATCTATGTGAAAAATTCAAAATCCAACATTGCTTTTCCACTCTATATTATCCCCAAGGAAATGGCCAAGTAGAAGCTACCAATAAAATCATTCTAAAAAATCCTCAAAAAGATAGTCAATGACATAGGTCATGATTGGCATCTGTAGCTAAATCCTTCCCTTTGGGCCTATCGAACTAGCATCCACACACAAACAGGTGCCACCCCCTTCTCCCTAGTCTATGAATTAGAAGCCATATTACCCATTGAGATCGAGCTCTCGTCACTAAGAATATCACTGCAAAACCTCATCACGGATGAAGAATACCGAGTATCAAGACTGAATGAGCTAGAGTTGCTGGTTTAGCGATGTATAGAAGCATTGAACCACCTGCAGGTATATCAAAACCAACTCAAGTAGAGTTATAACAACAAGATCAGAAGTAGGACTTTCCAAGTCAAAGAACTGGTGCTAAAAGAGAATTATAAGAATGTCCCTAATTCAGATAGCAAAGGAAAATTTGAAGCCAATTGGTTAGGACCATTTGTCATCATAGAAAATTACAAGTCAGGGGCATATCAATTGTCAACACCAGAAGGTGAGCCTCTATAGGAGCTCATGAAGAACTCCCATCTCAAAAAGCTTTAGGCCTAAAATATTTTGAGGTATAGAACCAAAAATACCAAAAAAATCAGAAAATGTCCTAAAAAAATTGTCACCCTAATGAAAACCTAGCAAACAGGCATCTTGGTGGCAACAAAAAAAAATCAAAAAAGAAAAAAAACCAAAAAAAAGAAGAAAAAGGATTAAAAATAGTAAAGATAAAAAATCATCCTCTAGTGAAAACCACTTCAGTGGCACTTTGGGCAAGTACCTTGGTGAAAACCTAGTAAATAGGCGCCTTGTGTAAATAAGCACTTTCCATCCACAAGGATCTTCATGGATTGTTATGCATCATCCACCCATCACATTTCATATCTCCATCCATCATCCATGTCTGCATCATAGCTTGGTCCTATGTTTACCTCATGATCCCTCCTAGTACTACTTGACCCATCCTCAAGTTTAGTTTGTCTTGCCTTTACTATCACATCATGCTGGGGGCATGTTCTCATTGGATTGGATTTGTGTATGTTCTGAAGATCCTAAAATCAAAAAATAAAAAACATCAAAAAATTAGAAAATCCAAAAACATCAGAAAACCAACAAAAATCCCAAAACATTCAAAACACATCAAAATCCAAAAAATAGGTAAAAAAGTTAGTCAAAAAGTCAAAAGCAGAGTCGTCTTGTCGAACTACGGGTCTCTGAGCCTTGAACATAGGAAATGTTGATTTGGTTGATCATCCCCCGAGACATTAGGTTAGTCCTTTAGAAGTCCGTCATAATAAACTGGCAGTCCATTTGTTCATATCTCATCAATAATCGAGTTTGTGTCAGTCAAACTACATGGTCTCTACGTGTATAATGTAGGTAAGGCTAATCTATTGATCAGCCTCTGAGGCCCCTAGGATAGGTCCTTAGGTTAGTCTCTTGGTCAAAATCTCAGAAAACCCTAAAACATTTGAAAATTTGAAAATAAAAAAATCTCAAAAATACCAAAAACAACCTCAAAACATTTCAAAAAACATCAAAAACATCCAAATATTTTAAAAAATTGACCCATCTCATCTCGCTTTCACCCACAATAAACATCACTCACAATAAATCAATCATCATCCCCAACCTTTGGTGATACAGTCAGAAACAAGTCTGGCAGTTCAAAAGTGAAAACTCAAAAACGTCAAAGTATAAGGTTTAGGTCCGTACATAAACAAGTTGGTCAACTCTTTGAGTCAATAGCTTATCATCCAATTAGTCCCAAATCAATCATCTAATAACATCATGTCCTAGGATGTATCCTTCCTACAATTAGAATTATTGATTGGAAAGAACACTAGATAAATGAAACGACGTGCCGCCATCCACTAACATGTCCTAGGATGTATCCTTCCTACAATGGGCATTACCTATTGGCAATTGTTTTAGTTCTTATCCTTAAAAAACACATTTCCTTTTGGTTAGCGGTATTGAAGAACATTAGCTTGTTTGTTTACTTTATCTTTGTCTTTCGACTTATCTCTTTGCGCTCATTCTGATGGCCTCTCAATGATGTCCAAACAAAAGGATTTAGAGAGATAGGAATGGGGCAATGATCATTATCTTTTTATCTACTATTCTTGTTGGATGTTCTTGGAATATAACCTCGGTCATGCATGCTTTATTTTGGCGTAGGGAGGGTGTTTTAGGTGTTTTGTTGACCACATAGGAAGGATTTATTTTCTTTTTTTTGGTTTGAGATGTTTGAAATATCTGAACTACATTTTAAATGAGGTTTCATATGTTAGGTGTGAACAGGAGTACTCCTATCTGATTGTTGAGTCAAAGTCCATCACACTACGTGCAACGCCATCTTGGTTCATTATACCTTGATGCATCGTGCTTATGTGTGTTATCAAACATAAGGTAAGTGGCCCTTTTAAAATACCAATTCATAATAAGCAAATCATCCATTTCTCATCATCATCTCTAATAAAGTTGACTTGTTGAATCCTCTTGTCATCATCTCATTTCTTCTTTCTTCTTTTCCACGCTAACATCATGTCATGATCAGGTAATCATCATCACCAATGCATCCATCTTGCATCAAAAAACCATCAGCATATTGCATATCATATCATATCATATAAGAAACACTAATCATCTCACATGCATGTTCATCATCATAATATAGATCCGTTATTCTAAGCATCTCATAAAACCATACATTTGCATAAAAACATCCATTGCATAATCATATAGGCATCATCACATCATCCATCTCAAATGCAGTATATCATCATTTAAATTGTTTAGGATAATATAGATTGGTTATTCTAAGCATCTTAAAATGATCTCATTTGCATCATCATCATAACCACTCATAAATCCATCTTGAACCTCTTTATTGTGAAATCGACCCTCAAATTGAATCTTTTCACTCGATCTCTTGAGGGGGTAATGTACTAGTATACTTCTTTTTGCTGGGGCATCTGAAAAAATTAGAAAATTTTTTAATTTTGATTGCGGTAAGTTTATTCTTTGAACCAACATAGCAAGTGCATCACTTCAAAGAGGGGAAAAATGTAGACATGAAAAATATCTCGATCAACTAACTTCGACCATTTAATTAATCCATCTTAATTCCCATGTTGTCAAATAAATCAAATTTATTTGATTAAATCATTATCCTCTTTTGATTAAATAAATCATTTTATTTATTTAATCCTAAGGTCCCTCTTTAATTAAATAAATCAATCTTATTTAATTAACTTCTAAAGTTCTTCATTTAATTAAATAAATCAAATTTATTTAATTAAACCACTAACATCATCCTCTTTGATTAAATAAATTGAATATTTGTTTAATCAAATCTTTATCATTTTCTTCTCATTTTGATTTATTTTAATCCTAAAATCTATGTCAAAAGTCAAAATCACCTATCCTCCTCTTATTTAATCAAATCATGATTAAATCTAATATAATCCGTGTCACATCCTCTAGCTTTTCCCACTTGTACAAATAAATCAATTTAATTAATTTATTAAATCTTCATTTTCTCTCAACTTGGCATCTTTGAGGGAATATTCCTCCAAATTTGAAAATCCCTCCAAATGGGATAAGTCCTTCCAACAAGGCATTTATTTCATCTTACAAGTCCTTTTGCCTTGAGCCAAGTGGCCATAACTCCATTTGACTCTCCCTCCACCTTGTCATTTCACTAATTTCA
The DNA here is from genome assembly GCA_007258455.2 of Sequoia sempervirens. NCBI lineage: Eukaryota > Viridiplantae > Streptophyta > Pinopsida > Cupressales > Cupressaceae > Sequoia > Sequoia sempervirens. The sequence continues at coordinate 1,282,697,443 of VDFB02271358.1, read as the reverse complement.
ATTTTCAACTAATTGCACTTATGGGAACATTCATCAAAAAATGCGCATCCTTGGCCCATTCATATGGTGACAAGTGGCTTCTTCCTATTGGTTGTGTTTTTATCCCACATTGATCCCTTTTTCCTCTTCTCTCATCAAATTCTTCTATAAATAGAGCTCGGCTATCCTTCATTTTTATCATCCACAACTTAGAGAAAAATTACTCTCTTCACATTGAGAGCTAATTTTGTCCACTTCATATAATAGCATCTTCAAGGCATTTTATCATTGAGCTTGTCAATCATTGGGAAACGGCCACTTTTCAGATCAAAGTGGCACTAATCCACTATGGAATAGGTATACATTGTGCTTCTTTTATGCTTTCAATTATTTGGTTTTGTTATGTTGTTTATGAGGCATGATGTATTATTTCATAGGAGCATTAGTAGGTTTGCATAGTTTGAACTAACCCATGCTAATGAGTGTTGAGATTTAGGATATTTGCAGATTTATGGTGCTCACAATATTTAGCTTCATTGAATGAAACTGGTGCATTGTGTGATTTCAAAATTGCTTTTACAAGACATAATTTTTAGGTTTTTGCATTGTGTAATCAGAAAATTACCTTTTTTAAATCTAAAATTTTGAGAATGGACAAGTGTTTTAGCAATGTGTGGAAGTCCTTGTTCTCCTTGGTTGATGTTTCAAGTTATGTTTTTGGTAATGATCCTAATACATAATTGACACTAGCCATGCTCAACCAAATCCTAATGAGTGTCCTTGTGGAGTTTACATCATAGGAGAAGATGATGCTAGCATGCATAAGTTTATAAATGATTTCCTTAACAATCTTGAGAATAATGCATCCTTTAATCCTTCCATGAATAACCAACAAAAAATTGAGATGTTTTTTCTTTTACATCCTAAAATTGAGTCACAAACTAAGCCTAAACTTTTGACAATGAGTGAACCTAGCTCCTCTAATCAAGTGCATACCTATCCATCTTATGTTAACAAAGTGACCAAGACTCCCATCAAACTAGAAGAGACTTATGGCCAAGGCTTTAAGATTTTAACTAAAAATGGATGTGACATAACTAATGAGCATGAAATTCACAAGCTTTTAGAGCAACCTCCTATTAAAAAAACAAAAGGATTAGGATATCAAGATCCTCCTTCTGACATCAGTGTCCTCCTTCCTAAGAAACAACCAATGCCTCATAAGGATGATAAGGGAATCTTAGGACCTCAAAATCTATCTCAAAAAATTGGTGAATAAAGCAAGAAACAAAGACCTTAAAAACTCAAAAAGCTTCAATTCCCATGTCCCATGTCTCAAATTGAAAGGAACTTACATATACTTCTTAATGAAGGACTCTTAACATTACCACCTATGAAAGAAAATAAAAATCCAAAACATAAGAACACAAACATGTCTCATTGTCGATATCATAGAGTCCTTGGGCACAATACTGATGAGTGTCGTGCTTTACAGGGGATCTTAGACAAATTTGATATAAGGGTATGTGAAAGATCATCATGGAAAAAACAGGCCCTTAAGTGGCGAAAAATTTAAAAAAATCAGAGTTAGGCAATGTGGATGTTAAAATCTGCAAAATGCTCAAAACTTCAACACACATTAACATGGTTAATCATTTAAAGCAAACCAAACCAAAACATCCCTATGAAATAATAAATCATGTTAAGTATGCAATAAAAGGAAACAAGGAAGCTAAATAAAACAAACAATAACATGAATCAAACCCTATCTCATAGTGGATTTGTGCTTCTTTGATGTGGAAAGAAGCCCTTTTCCAATCCTTGATAAGCTCCTGGATGATAGGATGAACAAGATTCAAATGCTTAAGATTGTGTATCAAGTTGTGGAGGATTAATATAATAGAGGAGGCCTCTATTTATAACCAAGAAGGATGGAATAATGCAAAACATGGAGGATGTGGGACAAAACATGAACCAATGACAAGATGCCACTTGCCAAGATGTTAGAGGATGAAGGTTGTTCACATTTTGATCAATGTGCCAAAGAAGGGGAGATTTGAAATTCAAAAGATGGCTTGTTGGAGGGAGAAGAAAGAGTCTTAAATGCCAAGTGGGAGACATGTAAGAGACAATGTAAGAGGAGTTAATGCTATGTTGGAGGAAAAGACATGTGGGAGGGAATATTCAAATTTGAAGAATATTCCATCTTGATGCCCTTTTTGAATGAAATTAGATGAAATAATAAATCAAATAAATTGATTTATTGTAAAAGTTGCAAAAGCTAGAGAAAAGAGGATTAGTGTTAGAAGTTAATTAGGATTTAATGAACTTTAGATAGAGATTAGGTGATTTGACAATTTTGACTTAGATTTTAGGATTTAAATAAATCAAATGGGAGGAAATAATGGACATTATCCCTTTAATTAAATACATTTAATTTAATTAAATGAAGAAACTTTAGGAGATAATTAAATAAAATGATTTATTTAATTAAAGAGATAACCTTAGGAGATTAATCAAATAAACTTGATTTATTTAATTGATGGGTGAATATGACTTAATTAAATATGAGGAATGCATGATGTCAATTTTACATGTCTACATTTTCCCCCTCTTTGAAACGATGTACTTGTTGCGTTGGTTCAAATAATAAACTTGCTGCAATCAAAATTAATTTTTTTTTGATTTTTTCTGATGCCCCAATGAAAAGAAGTATACTGGTACATTGCCCACTCAAGAGATCGAGCAAAAAGCTTGATTTGAAGGTCGATCTTGTGACAAAGAGGTTCAAGATGGACATATGGTTGGTTATGATGACGATGCAAATGAGATGGTTGATGCAATAATGCCTATATGATTATGCAATGGATGTTTGATGCAAATGTATGATTTATGAGATGCTTAGACTAATAGATCTATATTATGATGATGATCAACATGATATGATATGATGTGCAGTATGCTGATGGTTTGTGGATGCAGGATGGATGCATTGGTGATGATGATTAACTATTTTGGTATGATGTTAGTGCAGAAAAGAAGAAATGAGATGATGACAAGAGGATTCAACAAGCCAACTTTATGATGATGAGAGATGGATGATTTTCTTATAAGGAATTGGGACTTTAAAAGGGATACTTACCTTATGTTTGATAACACACATAGGCATGATGTATCAAGGTATAAAGAACCAGGATGGCGTTGTACTTAGTGCGATGGACTTTGAATCGACAAACAGATAGGAGTATTCTTGTTTACACTTGACATACGAAAACCTTGCTAGGATGCACCTAACAAAGTAAGTATTCACCAAGTTATATTACAAGAACATCCAACAAGCACAATAGTCAAAAAGATAATGATCGTTTCCCCATTCCTTTCTCTCTAAATCAATTTGATTATACATCATCGAGAGGTCATTGGAATGAGCACAATAAGATAAACAAAAAAGAAAAGATCAAGCACACAAACAAGTCAATGTTCTTCATACCTCTAGCCAAAGGGATTTCTTTTGTTTAGGATAAGAATCGAAATGATTGCCAATAGATAATTCCCATTTTAGGAAGGATACATCCTAGGACATGTTAGTGGATGGTGGCACATCGTTTTGTTTATCCAAACTGTTTTGCCAATAGATAATGCCCATTGTAGGAAGGATACATCCTAGGACATCTTAGTGGATGGTGGAAAGTTGATAGGTTGTTTTGAAAGGTTATTTATATAAGGTTGGTTGACATGTTTGTGAATGATCAAGAGTTTGATTTTACATTTAAAAGTTTGTTGTTTTGATTTTTATTTTACGTTTGAAGTTTGTTTTTTGCTGATTGTTGTGGTTGTTTTTGTTTATATTGTCAAAGGATGAAGGTAACGATCAATTTATTATGGATGGAAGTTTATTGCGGGTGAAAGCAAAATTGGATGGATGGATTTTTCTAAATATTTGGATGTTTTTTGGGATGTTTTGAGGCTATTTTTGGTGTTTTCAAGATTTTACAAGTGTTTTGATTTTTGATTTTTCCAATGTTTTTGTGTTTTCCAATATTTTATGAATATTTTTGGATTTTGTGTCTTGTGGGCTGATCAAAGACCAACCTTGCCTACATTTAAGCTTAGAGACAACGTAGTTTGGATAACATGTTTTTGATGTTTTTCTAACTTTTTGACCTATTTTTGGATTTTGATATGATTTGGATGTTTTTGGATTTCTTGGTTTTTTTAATGTTTTTGGATTTTTGGATTTTTTGATGTTTTTGAATTTTTGCATGATTTTGATGATTTGGATATGGATATGCGTGATGATATCAATGCTCTGTTTGGGATTTTGTTGAAAATCAAGCTAAGGTTGGCTAATAAGATCAATGGATTGATGATGATAACATTATTGAGGATACACAACAATGCAAGGATAGTGTTAAGCAACACAAGGATGTAGATGGATATCCCAAGATGATGAGGGATTGATGATGATAAAATTATTGAGGATACACAACAATGCAAGGATAGTGTTAAGCAACAAAAGGATTGGGAAGGATTTCCCAAGATGATGGATTGACTAGATTTGATTGATCAGGATTTTGAAGCTTGATTTTGGAACAAAATTGTTTTGAATGATTTGATGTGACATTGACGTGTAAACTAGATGCAACTGATATTGATTGTTTGGATTGATGTTCTATGAAAGATGAAGCTTGGTAAGGAACATATTCTTGTCAAAATGTAGCATGGGCTAGTGATTTGGATTCTTTCTCACAAGTGCTTTGACCAATTTAATTTCATGTTTGCCAATGTTCGGATCACCACATAACCTAGAGGATATATGTCAAGATTTATTCCTGACGCAAGATGTAAATATCTTCCCCCATTGTTCTAGCAATGTATGGAAAGCCATGGGTGGATGCTTGGATAGATGTATGGATAGATGGACATGGATTATCTTGCGATAAGATAAGGTGTTGGATAATGCTTCATGGCTTAGATGATGTTGGGTAGGATGGGATCAATGAAAATGACTCATTTCAAGATGTGTACACCAAAATTTTCATCAAGATCAAGATAATTTGGACTATGGATGGAGATGGATGAAAATGGATTGGATCAATGGTTCATGGATGAATGGATGGATGAGATGGATGAAATGCTAGATTTATTATGTATGTGATGAGATGCTTTCACCTGAACTGATGCACATAGATGCTCGATTCTACACATGATTTCTATTTTCTAGGTTTTCATCATGGTACCTGTCCAAAGCCCCATCATAGTGGTTTTCATTGGAGGACAATTTTTGTCTTTACTATTTTTAGTCCTTTTTCTAATTTTTTTGGATTTTCATATTTTTGGATTTTTCTGTGAAAGATTTAAAGCTCATGCTGAACCACTTGGTGTTACCGATGTAGATGCCCTTGTCATAATGTGCCATCGATATCCTGCTTGAAGAAATTTCTTTTCCAAGATACATGCACTTGAATAAAACTTTTGAGATTCCTAATCGGCTTTGCTGATACTGGAGTTAACTTTGTCTTTGTGCACACATCGTGATATAGTGCCTTCTAAATCCTTATGATGAAGGGTTGTTGCCAATACCTGGTCAATGTGAGAATTGGATATCATGCATGGAGGCGTGGATGGAGTGCATTTAGGAATAAGAGATGGACTAGTTGACAGTTTGGAACCTTTAACTCTCCAAACTTGGGAAGATGAGCAATGATGGGTGGAAACGAAAGTGTGCATGAAATTAGGACCAACTGCTTGATATACTTTGTATGTTGCTTGCGAAGCCTTCTTTTTCCTTTGTGGACATCTTTGATGGATACTTTTCCCCTTTTTATTTTTCCCCATAGTTTCTTTGACTAATGGAGTTTGATAGGGATAATCTTTCTTTGTATTCCTTGGTATCCATGTGTATTTGATTTGTCCATTATGCTTGCTTACTTCTTTTTACTTTGATGAGGTTCTTCTTTCTTTGATTTAAATCCTTCTTTTGATGTTGGTCCCAATTCATGGATGGGGTGATGGGTGGATGAAGATTCATGACGTGGCTGGTTGTAGTATTAACATCAGTTTCATCATAAGGATTCTTCATGCTCCCTATGTTGACATTTTCTTGAGACATAGTTGCATCCAGTATGGTGGTAGTAGCACCTTTGTTCTTTGATTCTTCCTGTTTTGAGAGTTCCTTTTTAGAATTCATTCTTTGATAAATGACCACTATAGATGACATTATTTCAATTTGCTGCTCTGCTAACTTTGGAATACCCTATTCTATTTGACCTATTTACTTGAGTGGATAATGCTGGATATCTTCATACATGATGTCCTTAGTCTGAATTTGGGATATATCTGATCCTAATGTTGATAAATCAGTTTGACTGTAGGAATCAATAACCTACTCTTTTTGTGTAATAATGTCAGGAGTAAAGGAATCTTGTTCTACATGAAGATCATCTACGTGTCCATCCAAAGAAAGCATCTCATGGGTAGATGGAGGAGTATGTGCTATGTGGATGTGATCATCATTTGTGACATCTTGTATAGATAGGAGAGTTTCCATTAGATCATTGTAGTAGCTTGGAGATACAAATTCTTGACCTTAAATGATTTCAGAATTGCTTTTGACATGCTTTGGATCAAGTTCTGAGATGGGTCAATTTCAAAGGATGGATTGCTTACAAAGGGTTCTTGGATATATCTTCATTAGGCATGGGAAGTGGCTCAATATCCTCTTGATCTTTGAGTGGACTTGGATCAAATGTTGAGTTGAGGATCCCTTCAATATTTGTAACCATGAGGTCAAAGGGGGTCAACATGTCTTGGAAAGGACCATTGCTAGACCTTGGTGAAATATTTTGATCATGCTTTGGAATAAATTATTGAGATATGTCCTCTAACTCATAAGTCTATGTAGAGACATTTTCAATATAATCATTGGTCAACGGATTGTAGATTATGTCAATGGGATCAAGTAATTCTAACACTCCTTGAAATAGATCACTAAAAAGTGGTTCTTGATGTATGGTGAGTTGATCATCAGATGGGGTAGAAACATCTTCAATGAGCTCATTAATGCAGAGATCTTGAACATTGTTTTCAACAATTGTTGCAGAAAGATTATATATGTCTTCAACTATAGGGTCAAGTGATGTTGACATTTCTTGAATTGGATAATTGTTGGGTATTGTTGGTGGATTTTGATCATGATTGAAAAGTGACTCTTGATATATGTTGATTTGATCTTTGGATGAGGTAGAAAGATCTTCAAGGTGCTCATTGATGGATAAATTTTGATCATTGTCTTCAACAATTGTGGTGGGGAGATTGTCAATGCTATCACTAGTGGTTGAATCTTCATCATTGCCCCTAATAGCTATTTTTTTTTATCAATAAGGTCTTGGATGATATTTTTGAGTTGAATGCAATTTGATGTTGTGTGTCCCTTTATTTTGTGAAAATCATAAAGGTGCTTCTCATTAAACCCTAGTGGTTTAACTAGGGGTTCTTGATAGTTTGCATAAACGGGGCTTTTGATGAGATTTTCTTGTAAGTGGTGTGTTTTTTTTTTTTACCTTGTGATATTTTCACTTTAAATTGACCTTGTAGTGATTGATTTTGGAGATGTGGTGATTGATCTTTGAGATATGGAGGTTGGATTTTTTGATGTGGTCGATCTTGATATCTAATTTCTTGGCATTGGACATATTGTTCTTGATGTGGTTGTGGACACAACTCAATTCTTTGATGACATGGTTTACCTAATGGAAGAGTGTATTGATTTTGGAGTGAAGATGTGTCTTGGAAAAATGAGTCAATTATTTTGGCAAGTGAAGTAATTTGAGCTCATAAAATTTGATGTTGATTTTGATCTTGACACCCTTGATATAGTTCAAACAGATTTGGAATGCATACTTGTGGTGTTTGAATGGGATAATGGAAAATTTGATTTTGGACAATGTTCTAATTTGGGATGATGTTCAAATTTGGCATTATAGGTTGAACTTGATCATTTTTGTGGTTGGGAATCCCATTGCCTTGATTTAGGTAACTTTGATTTTGCATGGTGTTACCTTGAATTAGATCAATGCATGCAGTCATCAACATATTGTTTGGACTTTAAACAACATTTGTATGATTCACAAACATGTCTATCCCAAAGTTTACCAAGTGTAGATTTGAAAAGTTCATGCTTGATAAACTTGTACTTGGTATATTCACTTTTGGCAGGTATGGATTTGGTGGGATAATTTTGTTCATCTATGGAAGACTCATGCATTAGGTGTTTGGTTGATAGATTTGTAGGTTTTTTCTTGGATTTAAATTAACCATCGGGAAAGGTGTTCCAAAATTTTGACTGGGTAACTCACATTTGTTGTACCATTGAGGTTTGTAGGAGATAATGATCCCATGTACGGATTGTATAAATGTGAGGTTCGATAATCAATTGACATTGTAAGGCTTTGATAGTTTGGTTGGTTTAGACCACTCATGATGTATCCAGATCAAGTTTATATTCCATGTTCTTGTATTTTGACGTTGTTGACCTCTAAGGGATTTAGGACCAATGACGAGATGAAGGATGAAAGGGGTGAATGATATGGGTGTCAAACTTTTAGGAACTTTGGATCAATACTAGACTTTAGAATTTGATTTTGATTGTTTTGATTGGATAATGAAATTGTAAAAACTAAGATGTTGGATGTGACCTTAGGATAAATTTGTTCAAAGAGATGATAATTTAACTAAGTGTTTGGGGAAGGATTCATCCACACACACCTAACTAAACAAATGATTTTGATTTGGTTTAAGGATGTACCCAAGTCTAGATAATGATTTTTCCAAAGCTCTAAATTTTTTTGTGAGATGGGATGATAAATATTTTTGATGGATGAAGTGTTTGATTTGATTCTAAATGAACCTAACATGGACCTTGTTTACAAGACCAAGATAGTGAAGAACATTCTTTTCTCTAAGAGTAGCTCAAACCAAAAGACCAATGTTTGCATGAAAACCATATGACCAAAAGATACAAAGAGCATGTGTGGGGTCCAATTTGAGTTAATCTTCGTTAATGAATTGCTTTTACCACATCCACACTTCTTGATTAGGTTTTGAAACTAGATGTCCAATGTCCTAGTTCTCTTTCATCCCACAAAGTCCATTATGTGGAAATCTAGAAAAAATCAAGGAAAAAGTTTTCTAATGTTGACCTTAGGAGCAGAAAATTGAGATGAAATCCAAATGCTTAGAAGCCTCTAAGGATGAGAATCCCAAGGGAAAGCAATATCACCTGAATTTGTTCAAGGATATTTGCTTCTCCTAAAGGGTTTGAGATTTTATGCTCATGTTAAATGTTTGTTTTTTCAATATTTTTGAACAAGAAAAGTGTTTTGATTTCAAGAACAATCACAACCCTATAGATATGAAAGACAATATTTGTTGAGTCCCCACTTGGACAAGTCTAGCTATGCCTACTTTCAGCGGATGGTTAGATGCTTGACCACATAGGCTCCCCCTTACAGTGCACTCGCTTCTCAGGTTAGTGAAGCATTAGTACCCATGAATCTCCCATGGCATACTTTCCATCTCTATTAAAAGCCGTAAAAGTGTGGGGTAGCTTCAGAATGACCGTTCTTGCACCAACAAATAGATAGAGATTTTGGCCTTTCTAAACAAGGGTTTTAATGCGGGAATATTGCTGCCCTTCTCATTAGAACCATCCTCGTGATATTGGCATTTGTTCCAATAGCCACACTTATATCCTAGGTGGACGTTGCTTGGCTTTAGTGTGTTCTCGGTTGGGTCATTCCCTTGGGTCATTACTTTTTCCCACAAGGAAGACCCTCTAAGATAACACAAAAGTGAGTAAGCACATCCATAGTTTGATCGATCTTTGTTGAGAAGCAGAGAGAGATCACTCGCTATATGTTTCGCTCACACTCGCAAGATTTGTTCAATTTTAGGATCCAAATTCAAGTGTGCAGGCAATCACTTACACATCTTAATATCACCAAAAGCCTTTTGATTCTCAAGATCGCTGTGAGGCACAAGAGAAGCGCATACATCTTTTTGATGATATTATTTTGGGTAAGTGATTACAAAAACAAAGATGCACATGTTCATTTTAAATCCTCAAAGCAATGATTTGATTCCTTTTAAAGCACCAAAACAAAAGATGAAATTTGTTTGTTCAATTTTTAACCTTAAACAAAATCTAGTAAGTTTTCCTAAAGTTCTTTTTAAGCCCTTTGTAGAAAAAATGAAAGCTTTTGTAGTGTTCTTTTTAGAATCCAAAAAGATGTAAGTTGGCCTAAAATAGAAAACAAAAGCATACAATTGAAACTCTAAGCATTTAAAAATGCTTTGTCAACTTCAAATTTAATGCTCAATTCTTCAACTCCAATCTATATGTGTTCTTTGATTCCAATGTGAGAGAAAAATCGTAGTTGTCTCCCAATGCCAACCTACAATGTTACAAAACAAACACAAACAAGTTTTAGGTATACATTGCAAAATTTATAGGAGTATGCACAAAGTTTTATATAAGACTGCCTAAAATCTTAGATTTTGTCATTCTTTTGGTGTTAAGATTTTTTTGAGATAAAACAAGGGAAACCAATAAGAATCCTTTTAGTCAAAGAAACTAATAGCAATTATCAACTACAATTGCAGCAATCAATGATATTAAAAGAATATAGAAAAAAAAATATTTTAAATGCTTTAATTGATAACATACGCACCTCCTCCAACTTGTTAAAATTTTCCAACAATAAATTCCATTATTTGTTGTTGAAATCTGTCAATAAAGGTGCCTTCTCCTTCCAATTTAATGTTTGAATCAATATTAAAAAGGCACTCCCTTACATGTGCGTCAAATCACTTAAATGCCTCTAAGGAATACACATCATCAAACTGTAAGAATACAGACAAAAAAATTAAATTGTATGACACAAAATCTTCAAGGAGATACGCATTAATGCACATCATAGACTTTAGATATTGCTTCAAAATCTTCCTGCAAAACAGTAAATGAGAAGTGATTTATAGTGCTACTTATAGGCAAAAATTTGGTGCCATTGTTTACACGTGAAAGAGAATAATTTATCTTTGAGCATTAATTTCCTAACTTAGTAAAAAAATGCAGCTTCTCTACTTTAGCAATTAGGAGTTTCTTTATCAACAAAATATTACAAATCCAAAAAATGTTACAGTGATGAAGCAAAATAAGATTCAAGTCAATACACTTTACTCAAATCCATTCCTATCTACTTTTCATTGTTTGCTTACTACATTTCTCCCTTCATTTTCTCTATGATTAATTTCTTCTTCCTAACAAGAATGGCATCATGTGATAGAGTACTCGGGTCTAGCCTAGGAAAAATACTATTACTACCTTAGAACCCAAGTTGAGCTCATAAACAATAGATGTATTTGTTAACAAACATTTAATGTGTTAACAAAATAGATGTGTTAACGAATGTCTTATGTGTTAACAAACTGTGTGTTAATGAGACTGTGTTAACAAGACCGTGTTAACGAACGTATATGTGTTAACAAAACAAACTATTGTGTTAACAAATTGTCTATGTTAACAAACTGTCTATGTTAACGAATGCATATGTGTTAACAAACCAAACCATTGTGTTAAAAAGCTGCCCTCCTTCTAGCACCATTTTGTGGATGTTAAAATATGTAAAATGCTCAAAACTTCAACACATATTAACATGGGTAATCATTTAAAGAAAACCAAACCAAAACATCCTTATGAAATACTAAATCATGCTAAGTATGCAATTAAAGGAAACAAGGAAGCTAAATAAAACACACAAGAACATGAATCAAACCCTATCTCATAGTGGATTGGTGCTTCTTTGATGTGGAAAGAAGCCATTTCCCAATCCGTGATAAGCTCTTGGATGTTATGATGAACAAGATTCAAATGCTTAAGATTGTGTATCAAGTTGTGGAGGATTAATACGATAGAGGAGGCTTCTATTTATAACCAAGAAGGATGGAAGAATGCAAAACATGGAGGATGTGGGAAAAAACATGAGCCAATGACAATATGCCACTTGTCAAGATTTGAGAGGATGAAGGTTGTGCACATTTTGATCAATGTGCCAAAGAGGGGGAGATTTGAAATTCAAAAGATGGCTTGTTGGAGGGAGAAGAAAGAGTCTTAGATTCCAAGTGGGAGAGACGTAAGAGACAATGTAAGAGGAGTTAATGCTATGTTGGAGGACAAGACATGTGGGAGGGAAAATTTAAATTTGAAGATTATTCCATCTTGATGCCCTTTTTGAATGAAATTAGATGAAATAATAAATCAAATCAATTGATTTATTGTGCAAGTTCCAAAAGCTAGAGAAAAGAGGATTAGTGTTAGAAGTTAATCAAGATTTAATTAACTTTAGATAGAGATTAGGTGATTTAAAAATTTTGACTTAGATTTTAGGATTTAAATAAATCAAATGGGAGGAAATAATGGACATTAGCCATTTAATTAAATACATTTGATTTAATTAAATGAAGAAACTTTAGGAGATAATTAAATAAAATGATTTATTTAATTAAAGAGATAACCTTAGGAGATTAATCAAATAAACTTGATTTATTTAATTGATGGGTGAATATGATTTAATTAAATATGAGGAATGCATGATGCCAATTTTGCATCTCTACAGGAAACTTAACGTAAAAAATTGAATAAGTTATCTATATTATTTCAAAAATATGTAAGAATAGAATCTGTAGCAAATTGGATTTAGTTTCTAAATTACTAGGTTTATTTAAAAAATAAATCTATTTGGTGAAAATTTGAAATTTCAATGCAATAGTACTTGAATTTCAATGAAAAAATAAGAAGTAGGTGTCTGTCTAACCACCTTAATTACAATAAAATGATAATATTTTTTTATAAGATTTTAGATATAAGTAGAGGACTCATGTCCTAATGTGATAATTAATTATTAATTTTTTATTACAAATTTTTAAAAAATAAAAAACTTGTATGTCTGACCACCTTAATTTGGTCAAAACTTCATGAAATTCAATTTTTTTTAATCCTATAGTATGTGAAGCATAGAATGTGACACATGTTTTAGATTCAGAAAATGTGATACCATTTGAAAGCTATAGATGTTTTTCAATCAGCATATGAATCAAGACTTTAGTCGTAATTCAAATAGAAAATGAATAATAATTATTTAATAAATTCAAAGTAAGCATAATTTATATTGATGGAAAGCTGAGAATGCCCTCTAAAAACCCTTTTTGTTTCATCAATTTTAGGTAAAAAAAAGTTGTTAGCCACATACCCTACACATACCCATCATGTCACCACTTTTTGGCCCATCATGATCCTGCACATACCCATAATAGAAATAATCCCTTAATACATGCATTTTTCTCCTTTCCATGTAATAGTTGTAGGATCATAGCATCCTCACTATTACATGTTTTACATTCATTGCAAATAATTCTCTTTATTGCAAGGAGCTCATTCTCATCATCCATCTCGGCTCATACTCATCTTGCACTTAGTGGGGGTAAGGGGTTAGTAAGCCTTGTCCTAGTTTTGGCACTTGATGTTGTCCCTTTGGCTAGTTTTTAGCTTCCATATATACTGACTAAGATTGGGATGCAAATGACCTACTATAGGTTGACTCACATGTGCCTTACTAGTCTTTTGCATTGTTTTCTTTTTCATGTTTCTCTATAGGAGTGAATTTGCATCCCCTTGCAAGTTCCCCTCTTACACCCTCCACCTTATAAAAATCAAATCTGACTAAGTAACTCCACGTCCTCATTTTGTATCCCATCCACTTGGTGTTTTTATTAGTGTCGATGGGGGAATTTCTATTAGGGACACACGTGTGATGTGCGAATGTCTATGTGGCACACTACTATCCTAATAGGATTCCTACCTCTGGAATCTATAGAGGCATTACATTCTCCATTGGTGACAAAATGTAATTCCCCTGTGCCTTCCTATTGACCTTTGAATGACTCTTTCCCTCCCGAAGCTTCTTCAAATGGCTATCTTTCACTTTCAATCCATCTTCTTAGAAATTCTTGATTTTCTACACACTAATTCAATCCTCTTCACATTCTCTACTCTTGCAACTTCAAGCTACTTGTTGCACTACTGGCTTCACAACTCCAACAATCACAACATTCACATCTACCACAGAAGTTGCAACCTGGTGTCTTACAAGAATTCTTTCAGTGTTGTTGTGGCTATGTTAACTCTACCATAGTTGTAGACTTGCATTCCTCTCTCATTGGAATTGAGTGCCTTTGGTTGAGGTTGGTAACACTTTCTCATTACTACTTTGTTCTTGGATTTGAGTATCATATTTCCTCTCATAGTGCTTGGTTTCATTTCCATTCCAACATTGTTTACTTTATCATATTTCTACATATCTATCTATTGAAAATTGAGGTGTTTATGTAGCTTAATACTTTGTAAAACTTTATGATTGTTGATCTAAATATGTATTATTTGTTACAAATTCTTTGTTGGTGATTAATCTTATTAATTCATTTTACCATTTGTAGAATGGAGATATAATTTTGTAGAAGAATTAGACATGATATTAGAAGATACACAACATATACCATGGAGAAACCCTTTCAGGAATAAAACTCCACCAAGAATCAATGAATTATTTAATCTCAGAATAAGATTACAATAATTCCAACCCTTACTTGAGATGCTTCTTTTTCCTTCAATAAATCTTCTTCACAACCTGCAATAAAAGTTGATACCAAATCTCTTCAACTTACTTGAGATAAATAGGAAATAATCAACCTTGTAAACTCCAAAGAGTTACAATTACAAAGCTCAATCCCTATCTGAAAAAAGCTACACCTATCTCTTGCAAGTAGATTTCTACCATGAAGAATAAAGCCAAATCAACTCCTTCATCCATTTGGGCATCCCAAATTGAATTAAGAACTCAACCTTTATTCTGAAGATATCTTCAAAGATTATCCTCAAAGTTGGCACCCAATAATGGGCCCACTTAACTTAGTGTTCTAAAATATCTTATTGCGCAAAAGTGTTAACTCCAAGAAGCCAACTTGGGTGCCCAAGGTGGGTCCAAATCAATCTCTATTAACTGAAACATATCTCTCCACCATTCATGCAAGAAAGATCATCCCTTGTTAACCAAAAGTAGTCACCTTTTATCTTTCATAAAACTCAAGTCGTTATTCATGCATCCCAAGTTAACTAAAGTCAAATAATACTCAACTAAAACTAATTGAAGATAACTGAACCATAACTGAACTAAATTGAATTGAACTAAACTCAACTAAATTGAACTAAATTGAATTGAATTGAACTAAACTAAACTAATCTAAACTTCACTCATGTAAACATCAATCCCTAACTTCTAGGATCTTTACATGCATTACAAAAGTCTTATGTTTTACTCCAAAAAGTTAACTTAACTCAAGGTGGGTTCCACCTTCCATGTGGGTGCCGCATGTGCCCCTATTATTTAGGAACTCATATTGGACACCCTCACATGCACCTAACATTTAGAATTAATTACAAATGTCAATTAACATGATTATTTCATTCAATATTAATCTCTTTCTAATCCTATTGTTGGGGAACACTTTCCAAGGACTTGGGAGATACATGAAATAATGTTTAGGATTGCAATTAAATGTCATCTTATTTACAACATTCTCCCACTTCACATTATACATTGCAATTATTCTAAACAAGGAATAATTATTATAAATAAAGTACAAGACTCAAGGACAATGACCTTCCTGCACCAAGAGAACTTATCTGTAGGAACTGGTTTCGTAAGATAATCTGCAACATTAATAAAATTGTCAACTTCCTCAATTAATACCTTCCACTCTCAATCATTTCTCACATAAATTGATATTGAACATCAATATGCTTAGTAAGAGAATGATACATAGTATTTTTTGGCTAAACAAATAGGGCTCTAACTATGAAATTCATGTCTAACTTGCTTTTAATTAAAACCAATACCTTTCCCAAGTCTCTGTAACCAAACCACCTCTTTAGAGGCATGCGTAGCAGCTATGTACTCTACATCTATGGTGGACAAAGTGATTGTGGGCTGCTTCTTACTCATCCAACTAACCACAACTCTGAACAAAGTAAACACATAGCCACTTGTCGACCTCCAAATGTCTAAATCTCC
Source organism: Sequoia sempervirens (assembly GCA_007258455.2). NCBI lineage: Eukaryota > Viridiplantae > Streptophyta > Pinopsida > Cupressales > Cupressaceae > Sequoia > Sequoia sempervirens. Next base: position 1,282,681,280 of record VDFB02271358.1, on the reverse strand, counting down.
TACCTAATCTGAATCAACAAAACCATGTATGTCCAATGATCTATGCATAATATCAATGCCATTATAACCATGAGAAACCAAACAGTAATTAGAAGTACTTCATAAATATCTAAACACCCTCTTAACATAAGTCCAATGTTCTTTACCAGGGTTAGACATAAACTTACTAAGAAATCCCACTGCTTGGGCTATATTTGGTCTCATATGTAAACCATTGCATACATTAAACTACCAATTGCACTAGCATATGGAATTTCAAACATTTCCTCATAATCAAAATCAGATTTAGGACTCATGTCTAAACCTAACTTCATTCCAACTAGTAAAGGAATATTAATTGGTTTACTATCCTGCATGTTAAACCATTTCAAAATAGTATCAACATAATTGCTCTGACTTAAGCAAAGCTTTCTATTACCTCTATCTCTATTGATCTCCATACCAAGGATATATTTTGCAACCACTAGATCTTTCATCTCAAATGTGCTCGAGAGTTGTGCTTTCAATTATTTGATCATTACCTTGCTATTACCAATAAACAACATGTCATCAACATACAAGATAATAATTAAAAGTTGATCATCAATAAATTTTATGTAAACACAATAATCTTCCTCACTCCTAACATAACCAATTTTTAATGCAAAAGCATCAAACATCTAGTACCACATTTTGGGTGGCTGTTTCAATCCATATAAATATCTCTTTAACCTACAAACCAATTCTTCTTTTCCTTTTACAACAAAACTATCAGGTTACTTAATATAAATCTTATCATCAAGATTCCCATGTAAAAAAGTATTTTTCACATCCATTTTCTCTATCTCAAAATGATAAGTAGCAACAATAGATAAAAAGAATCTAATAGAAGTTAATTTAGCAATGGGAGAGAAGATTTCATTAAAGTCAACTCCCTCTCTCTAGGAGTAGCCCTTGGCTACTAATCTAGCCTTGTACCTTTTGAGATTACCATTTGCTCCAATTTTCTTTTTAAAGATCTATTTACAACCAATGGTCTTTCTTCCTTTGGGAAAACTCTCAAGATCCCATGTGTCACAAGTTTCTAAGGATTCCATTTCCTCATGCATAGCTTGTGACCAAAGCTTGTGTTCATCTAAAGACAAAGCTTCCCTATAAGAACTAGGTTCATCATTAGTACTCATTAAAGAAAATATACAAAAAAAAAGAGGTGGGATATACCTATCAACATGATTCCATTGTCTTGTGGATCTTCTCAAAGGGGTTTCCACTTGTTCCTCAATATGCTCATCTTGAGCATCTATCTCAAAAGAACTCTGTGAACTCTCCTCATCCAATCCATCCAATTGTTCTTCAACATGTGCATCTTGTTGCTTCTCATTATTTATCTCAAAATGCTCTGTTCAAGAAGTATCATTTTCCTTTGGTTGTTCTTCTCTCGAATAAGCTCTAAATTACCTGAAAATCACATCTCTAGATAAAGAAATATTTTGAGTTGGAGGATTCCAAAGCTTGTAACCTTTTACATTTTTACCATAACCTATGAATATGCATTTCTATGCTTTTGGATCCAACTTAGATCACTTCTCTTGAGGCACATGATCAAAAACCTCACAACCAAAGATCCTTAAATGTGCAACACTAGGATTCCTACCTAACCACATTTCATAAGGAGTTTTATCTTCAATAGATGAAGTAGGGGATCTATTGATTAAATAACAAGAAGTACTTACAGCCTCAGTCCAAAGGGACTGATCTAACTTAGCACTACTTAACATACTCCTAGCTATTTCCATTAAGGTTAGGTTCATCCTTTCTGCTACTCCATTTTGTTGAGGTGTATATGGAGTAGTTTTCCATCTCCCTATTCTTGTATGCTTACAATAATCATCAAATTCCCTAGAACAATATTCACCACCATTATCTGATCTATATACTTTTATCTTATGATTTGATTGTTTCTCAATCAAAGCCTTAAATTCCTTAAAATTATTAAACCCATTAGAATTTTTATGCATAAAATAAATCTAAGTGTATCTTGAGACATCATCAATAAATGTGACATACTATCTAGATTTTCTAATAGAGTCAATATCCACAGGGCCCATTACATTTGAATGAATAATCTTTAATAATATTTTAGCTTTATTTGTTCCACAAGGAAATTTAGATCTAGATTGCTTTCCAAACACACAATGCTCACAAAAGTCATATTTTCCAATATTATAATTAGGAATACCATTAACCAATTTATTAGTAAGAATGGTCCTAAGACCTTTTTCACCAATGTGGCCCAATATATGGTGCCACAATATACATGTATTTTCAGCTTCAGATACATTGGCTAAATTATTTACATTGGAGGTAATTAGCTTAAACAAAGTCCCAATTTGAGATCCTTTAGCAACCACCATATTCCCTTTCACCAATCTGCAACCACCTTTGTCAAATGTCACATGCATTCCACAATCATTGAAATTATCTAATACATAAAGTAGATTTCTAGCAAGTCCTAGAATATGTAAAACATCATTAAGGGTCTTAACCCTACCATCACTGAAACACAACTTTACCTCTCATTTTCCAACAACCTTTATTGTGCTGTTGCCTCCAACGAAGACATCCCCTCCATCATATGCAGTATACTTAGTGAACCGCTCCTTGTTAGGAGTCATATAATAGGAGCAACCTGAATCAATAAGCCAAGAGTTATCAACAACAATATTAAAAGAAATGACTAATGCATCATTACTGTCATCTGTGGATTTCTCTGTAGAAGCATCAAAACTCTTTTTCTTGCTCTTACAATCCTTCTTAATATGTCTAGGTTTTCCACAATTCCAACACTTTACCTTACTCTTACTAGGGGTTTTAGACTATCCTTTGGACTTACCCTTTCCTTTCTTGTCTTCCTTAGATTCCTTTTCCTTAGGCCTACCTCTTACAAACAAGGCATATTGGGAGCCAGTTTTAGACTTCCTCCTCATCTCCTCTAATAGGAGAGTAGGAATTATATTGTCCATCTTTGGATCTTCACCTGTACCATTGATAGCAACAATTATATTTTCCCAAGACTCTGGTAAAGAACAAGGTAATAAAATGCATTTATCTTCATCTTCTATTGGTACATCAACTGATGCTAACTGAATAAGAATTAAATTAAATGAATTTAAATGATTTTGAATAGAATCACCATCTTTCATTTTTAAAGAATACAACCACCTTTTCAAATACAACTTATTAGTTAGACTTTTGGTTTGATAGATATCACCTATTCTCTTCCATATTTTATATGCAATATTTTCATTTGAAACATTCAAGAGAACAACATTAGCAAGACATAATCTTATGGTTCCTCTTGCCTTCTTATCAAGCTTATCTCAATCCTCATTTGACATAGTTGTAGGTGACTTTGTCTGATTATTAACAACCAACCATTGATCTCTCTCTTCAAGGAGATCCTCCATTTTTAGTTTCCACATTTCATAATTAGATCCATTGAGCCTTTCAATATCTAAATGAGAATTCATTGTAACAAACTTATTTTCCAAAACTAGCAATAAAAATAATAATAAAATCTCCCACTATAGCCAAAAAACCTTCAATCTTTTAAGAGAAAGGTGTCCCAATACTCTACCCAACCTCAACTCTAAACCAAATGTTGAAAATTGAGGTGTTTATGTAGCTTAATAATTTATAAACCTTTATGATTTCTGATCTAAATATGTATTCTTTGTTACAAATTCTTTGTGGGTGATTAATCCGATTAATTCATTTTACCATTTGTAGAATGGAGATAAAAGGTTGTAGAAGAATTAGACAGGATATTAAAGAAGATACACAACATATATTGTAGAGAAACCCTTTCGGGAAAAAAAATCCACCAAAAATAAATGTATTATTTAATCTTAGAATAATATTACAATAATTCCAATACTTAATTGAGATGCTTCTTGTTCCTTTAACAAATCTTCTTCCTAACCTGCAATAAAAATTGATACCAACTCTCTTCAACTTGCTTGAGATAAATAGGCAATAATCAGCCTTGTAAACTCCAAAGAGTTACAATTACAAATCTCAATCCCTATCTCACAAAATCTATGCCTATCTATTGCAAGTAGAGTTCTACCATGAATAAAAATGTCAAATCAACTCCATCCATTTGGGCATCCCAAACCGAAGTCAAAAATCAATCTTTATTCCGAAGATATCTTCAAGGCTTATTTTCAAAGTTGGTGCCCAAGAATGGGCCCACTTAACTCAACATTCTAAAATATCTTATCATGAAAAAGTGTTAACTCCAAGAATCCAGCTTGGGCGCCCAAGGTGGGTCCAAGTCAATCTTTATTAATTGAAACATATCTCTCCACCATTCATGCAAGAATGATCATACCCTGTTAACTGAAAGTAGTCACCTAATATCTATCATGCAACTCAAGTCATTAGTCATTCATTCCAAGTTAATTGAAGTCAACTAGCATTCAACTAAAACTAACTGAAGATAACTAAACCATAATTGAACTAAATTGAATTGAACTAAATTGAACTGAACTAAACTAAGCTAAACTAAACTGATATTGAACTAAACTAAAATGAATTGAACTGAATTGAACTGATATGAATTGAGCTGAATTGAACTTCATTCATGTAAACATCAATCCCTAACTTCTAAGATCTTTACATGCATTAAAAAAGTGTTATCTTTTACTCCAAATAGTTAACTTAACTTAAGGTGGGTTCCACCTTCCATGTGGGTGCCCCATGTGCCCCTATTATTTAGGAACTCATAATGGATGCCCTCACATGCTCCTAACATGTAGAATTAATTACACATGTCAATTAACATGATTATTTCATTCAATATTAATCTCTTTCGAATCCTAGTGTTGGGTAAGACTTTCCAAGGACTTGGGAGATACATGAAATAATGTTTAGGATTGAAATTAAATGGCATCCTATTTACAACATTCTCCCACTTGACATTATACATTGCAATTATTCTAAACAAGGAATAATTATTATAAATCAAGTAGAGAACTCAAGGCCAATGGCCTTCCTACACCAAGAGAACTTATCTGTAGAAACTGGTTTTGTAAGATAATCTGCAACATTAATTAAAGTGTCAACTTTCTCAATTAATACTTTCCCACTCTGAACCATTTCTCATAGAAATTGATATTGAACATCAACATGCTTAGTACAAGCATGATAGATAGGATTTTTTCACTTCTTTATTATGTGTAGGTACACATTCATGTGGAGCTTGTTGGTGAACTGGACCCTTCATGAGTTCATTTCCACCACCTTCATTCTTGTCATTCCATATCGTCTTTCTTGATATTTCCATCATTTTTTCATTTAGCATTTATGTTATTACTTTACATCTCGACACCTAAGTTGTTAGTAGGCATCCTATTATTTTCACTATCCTTTTTGACTTTTTGTCTGTACGGATTCCAGTGCACTTGTGAGACACCAATGCGTCATGCTCTAGTCTTTGATCTATGTTGCTATCCTCTAGAAGAGAGCTATCTAAGGTATAGGTTGGGTTTTGTAAAGAAATTTTTCCCTTAATCTTCTTTTGGTTTTCAGATCTTATATATTTTTGGCTTCAGGATGAATCTGTGCTTAAAGCAAAAAGTTGTTCTGAAAGGTACGTAATGCGCCATGTGGTGGTTGCCTAGATTTTTTTTATTGTCTTCCTTTCAAAGCAACCCAATGCATGTGTCAGCTCACTAGGAATTTTTTGTAGGGCTATTTTCGTAAATATGAGATTCCCTGCTTGATTGACATGTCATCTCTTCGCTTTGGGAAAGTTACGATTTTAAGGAGTGATCTCTTTGGATGCAGTTTGTCAGAGCATGCTGGGTCTTTCTTGCTTTCAGGTTGGAACCTTCGAGTCGGTGCTGTCAATCTATGTGATCGGTTGATCAGATTTTGCCAGGATGTTTTCTATGATCCAATTGTTTTTAGATTATAGTCTTTGCTAAATATCTAAAAGACATTAATGAGGTAGTTGGGAATTAATGATCAAGGATTTTCTTGATCTAATCAAGATCTATGATTGGATCATGAGCTATCAAATGCAGGTATCTAGCAGTATTTTTTTTTGGAATGTTGGCGGTGGTGTTCTCTTTTTCCATCAATAAATAGGAGGTGGCGATACATAAAATAAAAGAGTTTTTCCAAAAGTTCTTTTAGTTTTCTTTAGTTTTTAGAGATATTTTCAGGAGTTGAAAATTTTACAGAACACTGCTATTCTCTGGCATGCTATATTTTTTTAACTCAAAATATCAGCGGATTGGCATTCAACCTTTTTTTTTAAGTTCATTTGATATTTAAGTACCATTCTATTTGGAAGAAATCTTTGAAACTATGCATATTATGGCCTTTGTCAAGTTCCTTCTTTATGTTTTTTTTCATGATAAAAACACTAAGTTAAGCTTAATTTGATAGTTCAAGTAGTTGATTTTCATGCTCTAGGCTTCTATGATCTAATGATAATATTTAGAAATTGGATTATGTCTATTGAACTTCTCCATTTTCTTTAAGGGTTGTCATTTTTCATATTATGCTGTAAAAAGAGAAAAGGGTTTCTACAATTTTTGGATATTTCTGTTAAATTTTGGAGCTTTTTATGCTTGATTGGACCTTAATGAGTGCTTCCCAGAAGGATATTTGAAAGATTGCATTGTGCTTGTACTTAGCCTTTTTTTCTCATTCTCTTCCCAACAATGAAGGGTTGTGGCATTCTGTGTCTATTATATCATTCATAGGAAAAGAATTAAAGTTCAAATGTTGTAAAGGCTTTGGAACATCGCCATTTTAAATGTTTTATATTTACATTTGCTTCTACCATTTCTCCCAACTCAAAAAAAAGATAGCTTTCTATAAAAATCCTAGAGGTACTTAGTGAGGTGCAAATTGGTTCCCCACTCGTTGAATTTCCCATAAGGCTATCAAAGAGGTGCAAGCTTTGATGATCAATAGTTCTTTTTTTGGCATGCCCGGTGGGAGTGAAAAACCTTGCCTGATTACAAGCTATATTTTCATGACATTCAAAGATTGGTTCTTCTAAAATGACTTCATTGCAAGTAAGGGAGTTATCAATGGTTGAATTGTCTTGTTTATTAATGATGGAATTCTCTTGTTCAATAATGTTTTCTTTAGGGGAAGAGAGGTAACTAAGATTCTCATGGATCTTATTGTTTTTATCTTATGCTATCAAAGTTTCTTCTTCACCAATAGTAGAGATATTAGGAGAAGGTTTGATTTGATTGTTATGAGTGTCCATGATTTCATCCTTGTTTTCTAGGGTCTCATTCTCTTGCGCCATAAATTCTATCCTACTAGGAGAGTTAAGAGGCATGATTATATTTTATAAAGAAACTTCATTGCCAATAGGGGAGGCATCAAGGGAAGGAGAACTATCATTGCTATGCCTATGAATGATTGAATCCTTTTCTTCAAATAGATCTTTCCAAAGGTTAGGGACATTAGGAAGGAGAGATATAATGCTATAACTTTCAATCATTGGATCTTATAACACCAACATGTCTTCCTCACACCTGTGATTTTCATGTTCATTCTCGATTGTATTCTCTTTCTCTAAAGCATTGCCATAAGTAGTAGAGGTGTTGGGAGAGTAATGTAAACTAAGTGGTGGCAATGATTTCATATTTTGTTGTTATAATATCTTCCCAAGGGGGATGAGGAGAAGGATAAGCAAGACCTTCATGATTCTCAACGATTGCATCTTCTTTCACCAAGATACCATCATCACTAGCAAGAGAGGTATCAAGAGAAAAGCAATTATGATTATCATGATTGTCTATGATTTCATCTTCATCTATCACATCATTCCCACAAATAGGATAGATATGAAGGGGTATAGGTTTAAGGCTAGCATCAACATCTTTCCTCTCTTGCACTAAGATACTCTCATAACTAGGGAATGTATTGAATGAATGACTAACATGCTTATTGACTAACTTTTTCTTTGAAAAATTGGAAAAGATAGATACCAACATTTGCAAAAAGTAATCTATGTAAAATTAAAATAGAAAGAGACTTAAAATATAATGTAAAGACCTAGAATGAAATGTGTAAGTGCAATTTTTAGATTTCAAACAAGGTAATTTACTAATTACACAGTGCAATAATTTGAAAATGAAATGTTGTAAATGTAAGTTTGGAATTAAACAATGCATGAAATGAACTAATTTAAGCTAGTTCTAGTGAATGTATGCATGTAATAGAAAATCAACCAACTGAAATAGATAACTAATGATAGCAAAAAGAAGTGCAGAAACAAGGTTTTCAAATTTGTAAAAAGCAATTTTTGGTCTGATCTGGGACTAATTCGTCCAGAGCAGTGTATGAGTCCCAGTTAGGGTATTTCAAGCTTTCAAATGTCAAGAAATACACAACACATAAATCCCCAAAAAGGAGAAACAACCTATATAGGGACTAAATCACCTAGACTAGTGAATGAGTCTTGAATTAAGGTTTTTGCACCATTTTCAAGAAATTCTATATGAATGTTGTGTTTTTTGGCTAGGATGATGTCTAGGCTGAGTGTAAATGTAGACTTCAGATGAAATTCAATGATGCAAGATGCAAAAATGAAACCTATATGCTCTTTCACTAAATCAAGATTTAGAAACCCTAGAATGCCAATTAACTAATGCAAACCCTAATGCAAAGTCAATGCAAGCTAGATCTAGGATTATGATGCACTCGAAATCATAAAAGAGGTGTTCACATTGGGTTCAAAAAAATGTAGCAATGAAAAAAGTACGCCCCACCTTTGAGGAATGGAGCACAAGGGTAGGGTTCCTATTTCACACTTGCTACACTCAAGGAAACCTTAGAGATCTTAATTCAAAGATAGAAAGGGGGGAAATGATATTACAATAAGGTATCCTAGGGATTTATTAGAGCCAATAAGAGGGTTCACCACTAAGCTAGGGCTTGGAAAGATAATGTTAGAATGAATATTATTCACCTTCTTTAGTTTACTTAGGCTTAATATTGCATTTTTATTTTTTGCATCAAGGATTAAATGCATAATCATGCGTAAGTTAAAAACTTAACTCACTAACTTAAAATAAATGTGAATGATATGCAAAGCCTAACTAGATGACCTAGAGAATGAAGCTAAAATAAATAATGACAAATTAAGAATGAAGAAAGGTGCACCTAGAAGAAAGATGTGATAAAAAAAACTCCAAAACCCTAAAACCCTAACTCTCAATGCTCATAGGGACTCATATGTCAGTTGTGGCATAGGGGTCTTAAGTAGCTTCTAAAGAGCTAAAAATTTGGAATCTAGAGTTATAGACTGAGGAGAACAAAACCAAGAAACTATTCCCTGAAACCCTAATTATGACTCATATGCCCAGATTGTCGCGAAGTGTCTCAGGAGTAGAATTTTGAACTGAAACTTTGCAAGCCTCTAAAGATCTAAGTTTTTGTGAGGCTTGACAACTTTTCATGACAACTTTGACAACATTTGCAACTATGTCATTTTGGTACTTTTGAAGGCTTCAAATCCTCTTCTCTTCAATCTATAAACCTGTAATCACACATTAAAGAGAGTAAAACTTGTTGATTGTTAGGAAATGGGGGTTTGCATTGGTCAAACACCTTTTAGGTAATTAAACCAAATAATGAAATAAAAGAATGAAATATGAAATATGCGATGATGATACCTTGAATGATGTCTTTTAAATCTGAAATCTAACATGAAAGGGCCATGAAGGATGTGGATCTTGATCTTGAATATGAATATGAAACTATGCTTGCAAATGGATCTTCAATGCTACATCACAACACTAGCTCAACAACATGCTTGATGCTTGATGATCTTGACTTCATGATAGATCTTGAATTTTTGCAACAACTGATGAAGAAATATGCCCTTGAATGCTTTTGGAATGCTCATGAATGATCTTGTGAAGTTTTGTAAACTCTTGAAGGCTTTTGTAAACTCAATTTTCCTATAAGGCATGCTCTCTTGAGAGTCTTGGATGAAAATGAGTGAAATAACCTTGTATTTATACTTGTTTATGCCAAATTTTTTGAAATTACAACAATACAAGCCAACATCAGATCTAGGAGGATAAATCCCACCAATAATTTGAATTAAAATTAATTTTGGGCCACATGGAACTCATAGGCCACAAGTGGCGTATGAGTCCCATTAGGCTTAACTATGGGACACATTTTTCAAAAATGCTTAGAATGATGTAAAATCAAGATCGAGGCCCAAAAACTTAGGTGGGACTCATATGCACAAGATGGCGTATGAGTTCGAGATCACTAAATCTGGGCCACACAACCTAAAAAAACTTGAATTATGATTGGATTTTGATTTATGTCAGGATTATCCTCAGAAAGATGCATTAATTATCACTTGTGGATGCAAAATTTGGCCAATTAAGGCATAAAGAAGGCTTGTGAAATGGTGGTACAACACTTAACAACACTCTAAATAAGGAATAATTAAGTTCATTTAGTTTACAAGGGCCCAAAACTTAATGTGAATGTGCAAATAAATACACTTGACAACATTAAATTTAGGAAAAGTTGGGTCAATTTAGCTTAAAAGGGCCCTAAATCCAATGTGAATGTGGAAAACACATTACAACATTAGATCAAGGTGACATTAGGTCCATCTTAATGTTAACCATTCCCAAATTAAGCGTGAAAATGTAAGCGACGACATTTTTCTACACTGCACTTGTAATATTCCATAATTTATATTCCTAATTATATAATGCTAAGGTTTTGGCATATAATGAGTTGAAGAATTAAATAATGAGATAATAAGATTTGTAAAACGTCAAAGGATTCTTGTTATAATTAGGAATGCTCCATTTTTTCTAATATTCAAAATTGTTTATTGTAAAATTTGAAATATTCTGTTATCTTCATAGTTAGTAAGAAAATTAATAAACAATCCTATTTTTTCTTTTAAATCTTCCCCCTTCAATATTGGAAGGCCACAATAAAGGCACCATTTGTACATGTAAAACCAAGTTCCACATAATGATAAACTTATTGGAATATGCCCAATTGTCTGCCCCACACCCTATGTGGCAATCTTGCTGGAACAAACGGAAAGGTAAGCCACTACTAAATCAGGTGAGAGTCATATTTATTTACAGTCTATCTTGTAATGCATAAGATCTAGCTGGAACATCTTTCTCTTGAACTGAGGATCAGTGCAGCCTTTTATGTTCCATGGCTGTAAAATGAAATAATAAATACATGTTATTTATTTACAATTGTCAATATGTTAATTGTAAATTAATAAAAATAACTCGCGAGGATCATTGCCCAAATATATAATTTCTTGAAGGGAAGAAAAGTACTTTATACTCACCGAAAAGGAAAAAATGTTAGGCGTTCCCCCAGCAAAGAGTGCCTAGTTGCTATTATGAGATTTATATATACTTTTGTTAATTATAACAGTTTTTAAAATACTAGAGAGCACTAATGCGGTTGAAACATGTAGAGAAACCTTTGTCCTTTTACACATTCTGTAGTGATGACACACAGCGAGATCAAACATTCAAGGGAACAATAAAACAACAAGTAGCTCGAAAAATAGATAATATAACCAGTTTTCGATAGTGTAGTAGAATTCTAAAAGATGAACGTGCCATGTACGTGTTATCGAGAACCTAAACTGGAAAAATTAATGTCTTGCTGCTGACTATGTGAGGCCCTTATACATTTCAAGACTGTCAATACCTATAAATTATATTTGATTTAAAATATAAAATTGAAAACTATATGCACTTTCACTAATGCAAAGTTATAAAACCATAGAATGCAAATTAACTAATGCAAAATGAAATGCAATGTTAATGAAAGATAATTCTAGGATGATGATGGAATCAAAAATCATAAAATGTGATGTTTAAAGGTAAGGTTCACAAAAATTTGGACAAATATTTTGGTACTCTAATGCTCTCTAATACTTCTAGGGTTTTTCAACTAAAAGGAGAGAGATGGGCCAAAATAAGCGATGTTTACATTCAAGATTAATGTAAAGAGGGATGAAATATTCCTAGATGCAATTTATAAATGCAATAAATTGATAAAAGGAATTAATTATTAATGTAAAACCTAGGAAATGCAAAGTGATGGAAAACACAACGTTGTATGCAAACATGTGATAAATGACCCAGAAAAGTAAACAAAATTGAATAGAAGGATATGAAACATAATGTGTACACCTAGAGGTTGAAAAAGGATGGAATGAAGGTCTAGAATCCTTGAAAAATTGCTACAGAAGTCAACTTGCACACTTGTGCCAATCTGAGTGACTTAGTCCCAAATCTGGAAAAATTGCTCTGGGGTCTGTTTCAGCCAAATGGGTGCCTAAATCTACAAAAATCACTAAAATGTATGTATAGAGGGAGTAATTCACCATTAGTGGTGGCTTAGTTAACTTCTATATTTTTTAAAATTCAAAAGGGGAAACGAAAGCCCTCGTTCTGCAGTTTGATTCTCTACAGGTGTCTAGGTTAAAAAAGTCTGATTTTTAGGCCTGGAAGTGACTTTTAATGGATATTTTGGCTTTGCAAGAAAGGATAGGTCCTAAAAAATTCTTCAACCTAATCTTCAATGATCTTCAAACCCTGAAAATTCCTAAATTTGCAAACACACAAAGAGAGCATGAGAGAATATTTGATTGTTAGGGCATGGGGGTTTGCCTTAGTCAAACCCCTTTTTAGGCAATTAAACCAAAATGAAGAAATGACACAATGATGTACGAAATTAAGTTAGTACCTTTCCATGATGATTGATCTTGACTTTCTACATCAATAGTTGAAGAATCTTCCCTTGAATGTTTTAGGAAGCTATCGTGATGACTTGGAATGATACAACGCTAGCTCACTTGACTTGAGAACATGATGAGTGATGAATGAATAATGAATGTGTATGATTTAGGGTTAAAATAATTGTATTTATAAGAAATTCACCTTATATTCCTATTAATTTTATCCCCAAGGTTGACATGAAGGAAGAATAAACTTAAAATCCAAAGTTTCCTACTCAAACCTCGAAAATAGGCCAAATTGGACTAAGTCTCCATGCTAGGGGACTGAGTCCTACTAGGAAGGGACTCATTCACCCAGATGGGAAACTTAGTCCCAAAGGAGCCCTTTTGATATTTGGAATGTTGGGGAATGATGAATTTTAGTGCTTATGTTGATTTCATCAAGTATTTGATCAAATTATTCCTTGGATTGCACAACATGGGACAATAGGGGCCTATTAATTATGATGTAAAGGTTAATTAGGATTTGGGCGACAAAATTCAATGTGAAAGTGTGATTAAACACACTTTACAACATTAAAATGAGGTCCACTTATCCTAGAAAGGCACAATATCTAATGTGAATGTGTAAGACACATTACAACACTAAATTAAAGTCAAGTTTAATTTACAAGCCTTCTAGATTGACATGATAATGCCTTTAAATACATTTTACATTGTTGAATTAAGGAAAAATATGTGCATTAGTATAGAAAATTGTGAAAATCTTTTACAACACTTTACAAGAACTTCACAAGACATTGTTAAATATAATTTATTCAGTTTGCAAGGGTCAAAGACCTAGTATGGATGTGTAAAATGCCTCGCAACACGAAATAAAGGCATCATTAAGTCGAATTTATTGTTAATTATTCCCATATCAAGAAACTTATACACTTTTTGGCAACACAATTACCTTCAACTTCTACCTCCATGTGTCTTATGGGGAGTTTGATGGTGCCTGCTTTGTAGAAGGACAAGTGGCAGGTGTTGACATTCATGTCTTTCCCACACTACCTCAAGTTGTTTTCTATGGTAAGGGGAAGGATCCCCATGGATTTTCCTCTATTTCTTGGCCTCCATGGACTCTTAGTGCTCTCACCTCTTTGGTGGAGAATGGGAAGAGACCCACCACTGAGGTGCTTGTGTCTGCTAGAAAAGGTGATGCAATGATTTAATTTTTGATAATATGAGTTTCCAAGTTCCAACTCAGCTCTGTGCAGAGTTGTCTTTGAACAAATTTTGCATTGCCAATGCCTCTATGTATTCCTTCATGTGATACGGTGATAATAAATTTTAAAGCTAAAATTCAGACTTCAGTAATGTGTTGATGTTCAATTATTTGTATTATTTATTATATCATTCTAATAAAAAAGTCTGGTAGTGGTTTCAACTTCTAGATACACTTTAAAAGATTGCTGATGTTCATTGTTGTATATGCTACTAATACTATTGTTAATATGTTATTAATCTAATAATAATTGAGGTGAGTGATGAATCATCGAGCACATGCTCAAGTTTTAATTTTAACACAATTAAAATATGAACTATGAGGTGATTTTAATTCTAGGCATCCATAATCTTAATGAAATTGCATTACAATTCACACATCACTACTAAATCTCCATGAATACTTAGCATATCCACTAAACATTTATATGAATTCATGTTGTGGATTATCTATTATTGGAATTGGAATGATGAATTTTCGGTTAGTTTCATTGCTATGGTTACTATCACTCAAAATCGTGGTTTTGGTGCTTTTCCTAACCTTAGTTGCTAGCCCTTAGAGTTTTATAACCTTGTCATGGAGCTCTAAATTTTCATAACTCCCAGATTCCTTGACATGCTTGATGGTCCACTTTGTTGAGTTGCAAGTCTTTCTTGGTCATCTTTCTAGTCGGTGGGTCAGAGGTTTAGAAAACTTCAAAACTTTAGACTTTGGTTCTAAGGTTCCAAGTTTCAACAACCACACACCATTATGGACTTATCTTGCATTAACCTTTCAAAAGAGATGTCATCTACTACCTCATTGAATACTATGTATGAACTAATGTAAAATATAAAATATAATATAAAATATAAAAATATCACAATTTCATGGAATACAACATAAAATATCATCAACTACAGTTTGACTTTGGAATATGATTCATGAAGTGCAATATAAAATAAAATATCATGAAGTGCAATGATTCACAATTTCATTGAATACAATATAAAATATCATAAACTACAATATGGAACAATGAAATATGATCTTGGGATCCATGAAGTAAAATATAAATACCTAGAAGCTACTAATTCTCTTGAATATCTTCCGTTTCCCAAACAGAATTGGAGTCCTAAAACTAATGTTCATCATTAGATAAAGTAAAAGAGTTGTCTTGAATTTGATTCCAAGTCTGCTCTTCATTTTCTTCGGCATGTGTCTCAAATTCAACATTCATTGTGTCATTGGTTTCAATGTCATATGTCTAAGTCCCATTGCTATTGCTAGTGCCACCAGTACTAGCCTTTGGAATTGCAGTGTTGCACAACATGGTCCCTCTTCTTTCACATGTAGATCTCTAGATTGCAAGTGTCATTTCAAAAGGAAAATTTGACATTGTATATAGTTCTTTTCATCCTCAAGAAATTTTCCAAATTATTGTCTAGTTTGTTTCTTAACTTTTATTTCAAAAAACCCAATGTACTAAAAAATCTCTCATCCTCCACCGACCCCAATATCATTGTTTGATATAAATCAGCAAGTTTGAAATATTATGATATCGAACCATGCAATATTTAATTCTGACCTAATCTTGTCCAAACCTTTTTTATTGATCCCAGTTCAAAGGCCTTGCCATTGCCCATGGATTTATACTAGCCCTTCATAGCTATTGCAAAATTCTTGCACTATTTTCTAAGCTTAGCTTCATTTAAAATTTCTTCTATTTTCTACTCATTACATGTTATAGTTTTCAAAAATTGTTCGATCAAGATTTTCACCTGAGCATGAAAATATTTTGGGTTATCTTAGTTTTCCCAAAATTGAGGATACACAATACTCATGGCTTCAATTATTTCATATTGAGGTAATATTTCATGAATCTTAGAGGAAACATATTTTGCAATCCCCTTCAAATTATTACCAAAATATTTAACAATTCCTTTAAAATCTTCCTCATTAACAACTACTTCTCGGCTAGAGCACTTGGCTATCTTACATTGGTACATTTGTATCTCATATCCATGCACCTAGATACATAAGTACCCGCTTGCATTAAACTATAAATAATTATTAGGATTATTCAAATCAGTAATTTTCTGCCACATGAAATAATTTGTGCCATCTTGTGTTAGATCTAGATATAGATGATCGAGGGCCAAGCATGTATGTTTATGTAGATTGGAATATTCATTAATATACATAGTTCTATCTTGGGCTTTCTTCACAAGCTAAATTAATTAGGTGGGCCATGTAGTGAAGGCCAAGCATGTATGGTACACATGTAGTTTACAACTTTGTGCAAACACCAGTCCTTTGATCTTGCATCACTGCAACTCCATTAGCTCCTATACACACCAACTTTTTCACAAATTTCAACTCATCCATACCTCCAATTTCATTCAAATATTTCTTGACTAGTTCAAATATATTTTTAGATGTTGAATTTTCCTTAATTTTATGAACATAGAGAAGATGAGCTTGGTGAACATGTTGTTGTACAGTATACAAATGCATACAGACCCAAGAGGTATTGTCTACCACAGTAACTTCATCTGAAGATAATGCAATGAAATTTGACTCTTTTACTTTATACTTTAAATCTTCCTTTTCCATTGCAACAAGATAGTTTTCCCATTCCCATCCAGCATTTACTAACCAATGTGAGTAGGGATAGTGAGGAACATTCAAATAATATAATAAACTAGAATATTCTAGGTAGTCGGTCATAGGATGCCCTCTAGACAAAATATGAAAAACAACACTCATCTAAACAATGTTTGATAGATTTGTTTTTTCCAGTACTTTTCCAAATTGATCCTTAAGTGTACCTTTACATACAACAATGTTGAACATTCTTTTTTCATGGTCTTCATAATCCACGACATACCTAACATGAAGACATTTTTCCTTCGATTTCCATGGTACGACTGATTCTTCCTTTCCGTCTATGATTTTTTTCCATAAACTTTACCGATATGCTTTTCTATACTGTCAATCTTTAGCTGCAATGTATTGGCTCTTCCACATTTCCAACTACAAATCTTACATTTGGCTAATGTTTCCTTTTCAATATCGTTTGCATTGCTAATCCCCACTGGTACCATGAATGGGTACTTTGACAACCAACCAAGTTAAAAAATCCTTGTCATTTCCCACTCGTGCCCCCTTTTTGGTTTATTTTTCCTTTTCTTGCTACCAACCTCATCATCCTCATCCAAGTCAATTATCTCATTCTGGCTAACCAAGCCCAGGGTATCCCTTGAAACATCTTCTGCAGTATTGCCATCCTGATTTGATACATTTTGATTTAAATCAATGACAATCTCAACTTGACCTTCCGGTGGTGGTGAGGTATTGTGAATGCTACCAATATTTGGTGGAAGACTTGATGATGTAGCTCCATCTTGACCCAATGGATCAAAGGCTTTGGAAATTCGAAAGTAAGACTATATGATACATCTAAGTTGTTGGAATTTTGATGACCTCCTAGTATCTTCACCACCCTGAGGAGTCGTAGGAGTGGCATGAGTCTCTTCACTACCCTAAGGAGCGACATGAGCCTTACCCTTGCTACTCGAGTCGCTCAACATATTGATCTCTGATTCGCTCGACATATTCATCTCACTTCGAATAAAAATTGGAAAAAATATCTTCTTGTTTAAGGACAAAGAATAATAATATAGATCCCATTCCTGACTCAATATCATCTTTAATATTGAAGCAAGAATGGAAAAGAGATAAATAAAACTTATTATCATAACTAATAACACTCTGAATAAGAAGTAAATTATAAATATATACGTTTAGGAAAAATTAAGAATTATTCTTTACTATTGAATTCATCCAATTAGAGAGATATAAATCAATTTCTAAGGATATTTTCATTTCCTCCTCTACTTTACCATACTCCAATAAGATGAGAATGATCTATTAATCTAATATGAAAATGAAATTATAATTTATTCTATGGCCAAATCAAACAAGAACCATAATATGCATAAGGAATTATTAGGCAGATTTGGTTTTTAAATACAATTTAAAATGGATGAAATATAATAGTAAAAGATGAAAGTTAAAATAAAATTAGAATTTTGTTAAACTAGTTAAGAAACAAATCAAGAGAATAAATTTTGTGGGAAATAAAAATATCAGACCAAAAAATTGAGCATAAATAAAATCGTTAGTATCTTTTAGAATATACAAACAATTACCAATTCTTGATTTATATTGATTTTTTTTTAATTTAAGATGTAAGGCTACTATTATTATTATTTAGAGAAACTATCTTAAACAATATGAGAATAAATCTAACATATGAAATCACACACAATACGAATAGAAGATTAGCATAGATGCCAGATAATTTTTTTTAAGAAGCATTGATTTTTATTAAATTTTATAAATATGTTGATTGTTTATATTTAGGTACCATTTAAATGAGACTGGTAGAGATATCTCTACACCACTAGTATTAGTTATTTATATATCCAAATTGAGACTATGAATTATATATTTTTGTAGGGTTGCTATAGGCAATTGATAAACCATGAACAAAATTTTTGTTTTTAATTCATTATTGCTACACATTATAGTTTATAATATTATGTGATCACTCATAATGACTATTGAATAAGATAATTTATTTTTTATAGTAACAAGTGTTTTTTTCACAAACCCAACCTCATGTATGGATTTCACATAATTTTTGAAAATTTTCTAGAGTAAAGTAGCTATTTATAACCAAAATTCTATTGATGAACATAATTTGATCCCAAAGGGCTAGTGTACGTGGTTAAAATAACACTAAATTGAGATGAAAACGACTCTAATATTTTTTATTAGAAAAAATTCATTAGTGTGATACATATTGTATGCAAACTATTACTCAATGAGATTTTTTAATTTTTTTTATGAGGATGTGTTAATATGGATGTTATATTTGGCATGGTATGGATGTTTTATTTGGCATGGATATGTTAACAAGAAGATTACAATTCTAATTTTTTTAAGATCGTCTTTGTTTAAGAGATAAAATATAAGTAAGATAGTAATTGTGTCAAACACAATTCACAATCCTTCTCCATTATTTCTCCCTAAGTTTATTCTCATTATACAAAAGTGATATTTTGATTGAATATTTATCCTATGTTATCTTACTTATATATAGATAATTGTCTATGTTATCTTACTTATATATAGATAATTGTCTATGTAACAAAAAAAAGTTAACAAGATATAATTGAGTGGATTGTATATAAAATTGTAAAATTATATCAACAATGAGGATACTCAATCTAAAAGAAACATATATTTTAAAGTTCTGTAATTTTTTTTTAAATTTTTTTTCCTATTTTAAATATTTGGTTACTATGAAATGGATTTCATAATTAAAACTAAAAATAGCATATTTCATTTCTTCATAAATAGGAATGGAGAATTAAATTTTCAAATGTCACATACTCCTAATAAGTATCTTTAATGTATGAAATTTGTCTCTAATAAAAAGAATAATAGATTCCTTTAAGAATATTTTCACTAATTGCACTAGGATGAACCATCATCTTTAAGCCTACATAAACTTGTATTGATTATATTTTATTTATAAATTTAATTTCAAATGAAAAAGAAAAAATAACTTATTAAAAAACTTAAAAGACAAACTATTAAAGAAATCTATTAATAGAAAAATAACTAAACTTCTGAATAATAGAAATAAAAATTACAAGCCATAAGGAGGAAGCCACTGATGAGGACACAGGAATATTACATGAATATCCTCAGATCATGCTATTGTCTAGTTTAGAAATGCAACTAAAATTGTGGCCAAGCACAAGAAATTCACTTTACCAAAAGCAAATTAAAATTCTAACAGGAGAGTGTGGGATGCATGTGTTCTTGGTAAGATAAATCATTAACATATGTTTGTGAGGCCCTTATTCATTTAACGGCTGTCTGTCGTGACCTTTCGATAAATATTTAAAAAAATCGAAACTTGACCTGTATATTCAAAGAATCCTTGAATCTGAGGGTCGTCAGTATCTTCAAATAAATAATCATTGAATAAATAAATTAATATTAATAGTAAAATAGCGTTGATTACCTTTTTATTTCTTAAGAGTTTATTCAGACAATTTTATATAAAATTTGGAAACAGTATTGGAAATGGAATCTCAATTCAAAAGTTGTAGTGGTAATATGATTACTACGAAAATAGGGTTGATTTTTGTTCTTATAAGAAATTTTTTAAAAATGTTTAGTATTACGAAAATAGGATTAATTAAGAAAATAGGGTTCCTTACGAAGATTTTTGTCCTAATAAAAAATATATTATTTTTATCGATAAAATTTACAAGATTAAATTATAATCTTTTATTCTATATTGTTTATCATAATAATATTTTTTTTTAATTTCATAAATTTAATAGATAAAAAACCAGGAAAAAAGGGCCCCTGAACCCAACCAAAAGACAGAACCAGACCTATAGACCTATAAATTTAATACTGTTATTCTTCATTTAGTTCAGATTCCTTTCAAACAATAAAAAACTGAAAAAGATAAAATGAAGGCTTAAATGGAGAGTACTTCTTGTTCAATTCTTTCACAATAAAAAATATTCCTGGCACATGTTATTGCCGGTGCTTTCACAGGGAATTTTGAGCCAAATAAGTCTATATATACTATGCCGGAGTATAAAGAAATATAACTACTTGAGATAGCTATTTCTTTCATCCAACTGCTGTCTTTGCCATCGTTGCTAATATATCTGATTAGAGTTTCTGCTTATTTCTGTCAAGATGAAGCCTGGTCTTGCATTCATTGTTTCTGTGTCCTTCCTTTCTTGGGTTATTCTACTTTGTGATGCTCGGCCAATTAAGATACCCAATCCAGCAGTCCTAATACCTTCACCAGCCATCGCTCCAATCATTTCTGTGGCCTCCGCTGGTAACCAGAGTGAGACAGAAAGCTATAAGGATTTCAGAGGAAATCGACATGTTGGACTTCCGAGAAGTGAGAACATAAAATATGGTGGTTACAAAACAAATGAGAATGATGTTGCTGCAGCACCACCCACGGTGAATCATGAAGAAGGTCATAGTCCTTGAGTAGGACACAAGTAATCCCTACTCTCTCTGCTGTTGAGCAGCCAAATAGACGAATGAGAATGTGATTGCTTTAAGAATTTCATATACTATATTTTAAGTGGCTTCTCCGTTAGTTGACTGATCTTTATTTGTAGTAGTTTGTACAAGCATACATCTTGGAGGAATGCTGTTTTCTCCATGATTTGTTGACGTGCTAAGCCATAGAATGTAATGTTTGATGGGTTTTATTTCATTATTAGACATAATTCATTGTTTGACGTGCTAAGCCATAGAATGTAATGTTTGATGGGTTTTATTTCATTATTTCATTATTTAATGTTGACGTGCTAAGTCCTCTCGATGAATGATATTTCGTTCTTTTAAACAGTTTTTGTATTGCCACATTATTTGAAACCAACGCTATTCATTTTAATTTTTAGTTAAAGAGTTTTTTTCAGTTTTGAAACAATGTATTGATAGAAATTGAGGACCAAACTTCAAAACAGATTAGATTAAATACGCTGCGGCATGCATAGCAAAGTGGAGTTTATCCTAAAGTCTGTAGGCCATCGTGTATAATACCATTGATATGTTTTGTCAAATAATTCACATTGCTTAAGTTTACTTTTAAAAAAAAATTATATAACGTTTATAGTTATTTAGGGGAAAACTATTTAAATATAATTTTTAATTTTTAAATTGTGATATTGTATTTTGAAATTTTTATTTATAAACAATTTAAGTTGATGTCTGGATTGTATTTATATTTATATTTTAAACTATTTTCTTTTTTTAATAGTAATGTATATATTTTTGTAGAGTAAATTTAGAAGAAATAATTTTTATTGTTGAACTAATCCAATTAAAAATATAAAAGTC
This sequence comes from Sequoia sempervirens, assembly GCA_007258455.2. NCBI lineage: Eukaryota > Viridiplantae > Streptophyta > Pinopsida > Cupressales > Cupressaceae > Sequoia > Sequoia sempervirens. The sequence goes on along the minus strand of VDFB02271358.1, from coordinate 1,282,659,291 downwards.
TAGAAAAAAATAAAAATTAATCTTTACTATTGAATTCATTCCATCAGAGAGATAAAAATCAATTTTATTTCCTTCTCTATTTTACTCTACTCCAATAAGATGAGAATGATCTATTAATGAGATTTTGCCAAATCAGATCGATCTTATATGATAAAGATTAATTATGTATTAATCAATTAGCATTTGATTAAATTTTGTACCATACAAAGCAAGTAAGTTGACATCTATTGAATATGAAAGGAGTAATTGGGACAAGAACCATAATATGGAAACAAATATATTGAGTGGATTTGGTTATTAGATATAATTCAAAATGGATGAAATATAATAGTAAAAGATGAAAATTAAAATAAATTGGGCTATTTTTAAAACTAGTTAGGAAACAAATTAAGAGAAGAAAATTTATGGGCATTATAAATATTAAAGGAAAAAAATGAACGTGGTATCATATGATCAAAATCATTATTATCTTTTAGAAAAATTTAAAGAAAGAAAGGCTATATTAAAAATTAACAATTCTTGATTTAGATTGAATTTTGAATTTAAGATGTAAGGTTACTATTATTATTATCTAGAGAAACTAACACCTTAAGAAATATGAGAATGAATCAACATATGGAATAACATACAATACAAGTAGAAGATTAAGATAGATGTCAAATATTTCTCTTTATTTAATATTTATACATATGTTGATTGTTTATCTTTAGGTACCATTTAAATGAGGTTGGTAGAGATATCCTCATTGAATTGATTGACTTAGTTCATGAGAAAGAGGTGAATGTCAATGACACTATCTCAACACCACCACTACATGTCATTTATATATCTAAAGTGAGACTCTATGAATTATATATTTTTATATTTAATTCTATTATTTTAAGGATATGTGTAGGTTTGATTTATGTAATTGGTAAACCATGAACAAAATTTTGGTTCTCTACACACATATATATAGTTTATAATATCAAATCATCACCCATAATGACTTTGCAAATCATTTCTAAGTTTCACAACATAAAATATTTCTATATAATAACAAGTATTTTTTTCACAAACCTAATCTCATACATGGATTTCATATCAATTTTTTATGTTTCTTTAAGTAAAGTATTTTTTTATAGTAAAAATCCTATTCACCAACATAATTTGATCACAAAGGGCTAGTTTATGTGGTCAAAATAAAATGAATCTAGCATTATATTTTTGTCACTTGCAATTTTTTTATGAGGAAAATTCATGAGTGTGACATATATTGTATGCAAATTAATACTCAACGATGTAGGAGCATCCTGGGTCAAAGACGATCAGCATCAACAATTTTTTTTATTTTTATTCGGTTTCATCATTTTGATTTTTCTTTCTTTTCTCTTTAGGTAATTCTATCATTTTTCTCGGAAGTTGGTTGTCAAAATGCTACGCATCAAATTGAAAACTCTGAGCAAGCTTTTTAATATTTGATGGATTTACTACATCAGTTCCATCATTTTGACTAATCATAGGAGGCGTTTGATTTTTGATCATTGTTTATAAAAAAAATCAATTCATTTAATTGATTATGCGATTGAAGGGAAGGTGGATATGAAAAAGGAAACAATAAAAAGAAGAAAGGTCTGAATGAGAATGTGAAGGGGCAGATATGAACAATCAGCCAAGAAAGAAGATGGATGAACACGAAATGAGCTTCATTTAAAAGCTGTGTCATAATAGACGAGGTGGTTGCAGTTGAAGAGGACAAGGGAGGAGTAAGAAGGAACATGGAGAACTCCCTTTAGTTGCGCCCAAGACAAAGACCTATTTGGAAAATTAAAGCAGCCAACTGGGAATGTAGAAGCCTACATGAGAAGGGGAGGAGCGGCGTAGATATACAAGCATAGGAGTTAAAAGTTGTTGCAGATAAATATTTTGATCCCGAAGTATGACTTTAAACCACACCAAAAGAAATGGATAATGAATTCAGAGATAGCGCAAAGATGAAGAGATTGCGTGGGAAATTATAATGCTAAATAGAAGTGAGAGGATTCCAAGAACTTGGTAGGACAGAGAAGAGAAAAGAAGTTTGGTACAAATACCCAGAGATTTGAATGCAGAAAACATCGATTCAAATTGTAGATGAAAGTAAGTTGCAGATAAAAAAAAAGGAAGGTGAGTAGAATGGAGGGAGTGTATTTTGGAGACTTGTCAGTTTACAATAATGTTGTGTGTTTCAGAAAAGGCAGCGCCAGGTAGGAGGAGGATTGGGCATGTCAAAAAGAAGGCTATGAGAGATTAAAAACTGCATTAAGGGGCTATTCAAGTGGCCGATAATAGTCGGAGAGGGGAATACAGCATTGTTGGCATGTAATTTCTCCCATATATTCTGCAGTTAATTAGGCATACAGCAGTACAAAGTTTTTGCATGAAACGTGCATGTAGGAAGTATTTAGGAAGTTTCAGTTTGCAGCAGTGAGAATTGATTTAGTATGTTTCCAGAATTATCTTGTAAATTCTTCTATAAAAGAGGTATGATGTAATGAATTTGATGAAGCAATGAATTCTTTTTGATGCGGCAGCACAATGAACAATCTTTGTGTGTTTATATGATTGATTGAATATTTTCTGAGTTTATATGTTTCAATGTATTTTGATATTTCTTCATTCAATACCATCAAAGTGGTATCAGAGCCAAGGAGGTTCAATGGTGAAGATCGAAAATATAATTTGGTAATCAATGTTGAAATGAAGCTGCAGTTGGAAAAAAACATTGTGAAGGAGTTGTTGATTTGTTAGGCACTGATTTTGCAGTCACACAAGAGCCTCCAAATACAAAGGATTGAAGATTCAAGAGAAGTCAGAGAAGATTGTTGTAGATAGGAGTTTTGTTACCAATGCAGATTTAAATGGTTTCAAATCTAGAAATAAAAAAGTCACCATATTTGATGTTGTTTAGGAGTTTTGTTACCAATGTAGATTTTAATGGTTTCAAATCTAGAAATAAAAAAGTCACCATATTTGATGTTGTTTTCAGATCACAGATTATATCATCTGCAATGCAAAAAGACAAGTGTAGAAAATGTTTCTTAGGTTGTTGGAAAAGGTAATTAATTTTGTTTTGAAAAGCTTGATTGTGTGTTTTGAAAAAGATTTGAAGAGATCTTGAGGCAATTTGTATCGGAAGAAATTTGTTGCACAAAATAAAGAGATAAGATCAATTTTTATTGCTAAAAGTAAATCACAATTTTTTTTTGGAGAGAATTGTTGTATTTGTGTAACTTCAAAAGAAGTTGTAGAAAAAGAGATCAATGTTCATCATTTTAAGAGATTTGTAGAAGACAAGGTATAACTTGCAAGAGAAAGGTTAAAGGCATGTGTTGCTCTTAAAGAAAAGAAGAAATTGTTGTAGTAGAATCATGTGAGTTTAATGAAATTTGTTTCAATGGAAAAAGTTGGCAAAAGAGTAAAAAAAGAAAATGAAGTTTTGGAAGAAGAATTGATGAAAGCTAGAAAAGATAATTTTGAATTTATAAAAAGAATAAAGGAGTTGATAAAGGAGAAATATGAGTCTTTATGTGAAACTAAGAATCTTGAAAAGGAATTGGGTAATGTTAAGAGAAAGAATGAAGAATTAGGAGAAAAATTAAAATTGTTTGATGAGGTTAAGAAAATGAATAAAGGTTTAGAAGAAAAACTAAAATTGTTAGAAGTTCAGAAAATTGTTTACTAAAAGAAAAATTATCAAAGTTGAAAGAAGAAAATAAATGTTTAAAGACAAAGCAATTGATAAGTAATGTTGCTTGTGGTACAGAGGATTATTGTTTAGATGATAAATCAAGTAGCTTGTGTGATATGGCTAATATTATTTTGATGAGGAATGTATAGAAGAAGAATGTAAAGTTGATGAAGTGTTTGAATTTGGAAATCATGTTAATCATAATGAGGAAAATGTTGGCTTTAAAATTATGAAAAGAATGAGGACAAGGATTAGGAAAGAATGCACAAGAAAGAAAAGAGGCGATTGAGGTGGTTATAAGACCAAAATATGAAGGTCTCAGATATACTATAGGTAAAGGAAATTTTATAGGATCATGCAAATTTGTTCTAGAAATGCATTGTATTCAATGTTCCCATTGTAATAGGGAAGGTCATATAAAAGATACATGTTGGGATCTACATCTGTGTTCTATTTGTAGTTTGAGAAATCATTCAGAAAAGAAGTGTTGGCAACGAAATTGGGAGACTAAATCTATGATAGGATGCATGATGTTGAATTGTGGTTGGAGTTTTGGATCAAATTGGAAAAAGTGGACAGGTATGTTGAAAATTTTGTTTAAATATAAATATTCATATGTGAAAGATGCTAGTGATCAACAAAAGGTTGAAGGTTTGACAAGACATGATGAAAAGTGGAAAGCTACAAATAGTGAGCTAATTCAATGTTTGAAGGACTATCATAGCAGCTGGTGAAGAGTTCAAGAGAGATTTGCAAATATTGAGGATAATTTGAAAGTATCATGAATAAAATAATTTGGGGGATTCTGAAGACTTGGTTGCAGAGTTGAAAGAATTTGTGGTCAAAATTAAGGGGGAGTGTTGGCATGTAATTTCTCCCATATATTCTGCAGTTAATTAGGCATACAACAGTAGAAAGTTTTTGCATGAAACGTACATGTAGGAAGTATTTAGGAAAATTCAATTTGCAGCAGTGAAAGAATTGATTTAGTATGTTTCTAGAATTATCTTGTAAATTCCTCTATAAAAGAGGTATGATGTAATGAATTTGGTGAAACAATGAATTCTTTTTTATGTAGTAGCACAATGAACAATCTTTGTGTGTTTATATGATTGATTGAATATTTTCTAAGTTTATATGTTTCAATGTGTTTTGATATTTCTTCATTCAATATCAAGCATCTCTTGGTAAGGAGAAGAAGAGGGTGTTTGATAATGATATAATACATGCAAGAAAGTATTTGATAAAGTGTTGATCAATAATTATGGAGGCATGAAGGAAAGCCAATTTGTGTTTAGAAGGAAGTGCAGGAAATGTTAGCCAATAAGTAGATTGAAAGCTAAAACCAATAACAATCTATGGAGGGTACGAAGTGAAGAGGTTGTGAAAGAATAGGGGTGCATAGAGGGGTGCTAATGTTGTTGTCATTTGAAATTTGAAATTGCAGATAGAGAAAAATAAAACACATAATATCATGCATATAGGAGGATGCATCAATTAGTGGGAAAGGAGTGTTATGGGTTGTAGAAGAAAACAAAATATGGATAGAGAGATGGTGTGTAGGATATGGTGGGCTATGCCAGAAGTAATGTGAAATGAATATAGAGTGAAGAGATTTTAAAGAAAGGTGAGTGAATGTGTTGGAATATCTAATCTTGAGAAATAACAGGAAAGTGCATTTAATGCACAGTCAAATTAGATCCATTTTGGATCTTTCCCCCACTTGTCGTGTCTGATTTATGTTCTCGAGTTAATGTTTTAGCAGCAAATTAATTCTAGTAGGTGAATTTGGATATGAGCGGCAATTTTTGGAAAGGTCAACAAAGACAAAAGAAAAACAAGATTTTTCTGTTAGTTAGATAGAGCAACAACAAAGCAAGGAGGAATGTTTAGTAGAATAGTGATGGGAATGTTTATGAGAATTTGTAGCAGCATAATACTTTGAAAGTGAGCAATGTTCTAGTGCTCTGGAATAATCCCTAGCATGTAGTAGCACACAAAAATATCCAAGTGCACTGAAATATGCACAATATTTTGTATGAAGGGAATACAGAGCCATATCTCAAAGTTTTGTATGTAAAACATTTTGAATGTAATCTTTTAGTGTTTGAATGAAATAGAAAACATATTCTGCCTCCTTCTCTTGTCTTGTCTCCTTTTCTCTTTACTGTGTGTTTTCATCTTTTCCCACTTTAGTTGGTTTCTTTTTCCCAACAGATTGGTATCAAAACCCTATGTTTTCTGGGCATTTAGTTTTTAAAGCCCTAGTTTCCTAGGCAGTGAAGTAAAGCTCTAATTTTGTTCTGGGTATTTGCAGTTTCACCCATTTAGCAAAATGGTTGGAGGAGATAATAGGAGTTGGCAACAACCACCTATCTTTGATGGTAAAAACTATGACGTCTAGGAAAAGAAAATGAAAATTATCTTAGTTGCAAATGATTTATGGGAGTTAGTAGCAAATGGTTTCATAGATGTGACTGACCCAAATGCATTTAAAATCATTGATCAATGCTCAAAATAACTAGTTGAAGGAGACAAGGAGAAATGATGTTAAAGCCCTTAATTTGATTGAGACAGCCTTGATAGAGGGTATCTTTCCTCGAATAGAAGTAGCTAGTTATGCAAAAGAAGCATGGGAAATACTTCAAAATAGTTACAAGGGTACTGACAAGGCGAGACTAGTGAAACTCCAGCTATTAAGGATAGAGTTTGAGACCCTATAGATGAAAGAAAATAAGTCCATTTCAAATTTTCATACAAGGGTTTCCACCTTGGTTAACCAGTTGAGGATAAATGGAGAATCAATGGAAGAGTAGAAGATTGTGGATAAAATCCTCAGAAGTCTGCCCACAAAATTTAATCCAATAGTGATCACCATAGAAGAGGCAAAGGACCTCTCACAAATAACAGTTGATGAGTTAATGGGTTCACTTCAAACCCATGAGCAACGCCTAAATAGGTCTGAAAATTCTTCCCAGGAGTAAGCTTTCAAAGCTCAAGCCAATGTGAGAGGCAGGGGAAGAGGAAGAAATGGAAGAGGAAGAGGTCAAAGAGGCAGTGGTAGAATTTTTTCTGAAAGAAAAGGCTCAAACAGTTAAGAGGAGGCCAACACCTCCCAATTTGAATTTTAAAACAAAAAGAAGAATAGATCACTTGTTATAACCTTTACATCACATGACTTGCCTATGAATGCGAATATAGAACCCTCTCCTCTATACATTCTTGCTTGTATCAACGACATCACTATGACTGGAATTGTTGTTATAATGGAGGAAATTAT